>JAODAL010004713.1:0-152565 GCA_025379985.1 Phyllomedusa bahiana
CCACCCCCGCCCTTTTAAAACTGCACCACACACGTTGTTCCTGCCCCTTGTTGGTATTAAAAGGTAGGGGTGTTTGGGCCTTTTGAACCCGGATTAGGTAAATGATTGTGCCCCAAGGCACACTCCGGCACCCCTGTGCGGAGGGGACCTTGGGTCCTACTTTGTAATGTTTTTTTGGGGGATTTGTTCAAAATGCTTTTCTGAAAATTTTCATAAACTAGGGGTTTGTTGAACTGTTTTGGGAGTCTTTTTCTTTTTCTCCGAACTTCGCTTATTCCGGGAAATCCACCTGGGTGCTCCTTACAAACTTTATGGGGACACTTGCACCCTCTTGGCCTAATATACTGTAAAGGGATGGGGCCAGGGCGGAAAGTGCTCGCCCCCAAATTTTGGAAACCCCCGGGAAAATATCCAAATTTGGGGTGTGGTATGAAAACAGTCTTTGTGAGATTTGGGGTTGAAACTTCCTTAAAATAATTCACAATGCCCCCTACGCCTTTAATTTATCCCCCCCGGGGGTTTTTTCTGATGAATCACATCCCCAAGTGTGGTACTCATAAAACTGATTTTGGCATGGTTTGGGGGGAATGCATTTCTCCAGAAAAATTTTTGGGGCAGTATTGCCAATAATGGGGGTGCCCCCTTTGGGTTTAAAACTGAAAAAAAACTTACCTTTTTATTTTTTACCTTCAACCCCCCCGTAGGCGACAGGGGGGATTTCCCAAAGGGGGGGAAGACAGGGCTCCTACCCGGGGAATAGAAATGTCCTCTAGCGCAAAATGATCCCTATTCCACATGGTCAAACCCACTTTGCCCCCAATTACGGGTCATGAAAAGCGGAACTCGAAGGGAAAAGGGCACAAAGGTACGCCCCAAGGGTTTTTTTAAACTTTCGAACCTTTATTGAGTCTATTTTCAATAGAAAAATCAACCCCTGATGAAAGTTTTTCAAATACACAGGGGGACTGCAAAGGGGATCGGGGAAATTGGGGGGCTCGGGTTGACTATAACCACATTGGGAATCGGGGTAAAAACACGGGTTAAACCCGGATTGAGGGTTTTATAACAATTGGTTCCAGCACAACGTCAGGTATTTTTAAGAGAGATGACGCACGCACAGTGGTGTTCCTTTCTATATGTTGCATATGTTGATATCTGTATAGATTTTTTTTCCTTCGAAAATTTTTTCGTCTTACGATGCCGCGATTGATAAAAGGGACTGGCCTGAAAAATTTAATTTTGTTCTGATCGTAACATGACGAGTTCTCTTTTGATCAAAAATAAGAAAAGTAAAAAAAATGTGTTTTAAAAAAAAAAAAAAAAAAGCGATCAAAAAAATCTTTTAAAAACCAAAATTTTTACCCAATTAAAATGTCGTTCCCCCACAAAAGAAAACGTCCTTAAAAAGCTCTGTATACGGAAAAATAAAAAAGTTGTGGCTCTCAGAAGACAGCGATGCATAAATATTGTTTTACACAATAAAAACAGCGTTCCCGAAACAGCGTTGTCTGCAGATGAGAGATACTGGCTTGGCTAAAAAATCCTTTTTGCTTTCTCAAGACTCGGTGGGTCAAAAGCAAATTGAGGACTTGTTACAACCAACAGAGGGTGCTGTGGCTTCTCAGCCCTTTCCCATAATGCCTTGTGATATGAGGTGCTAAGTAGAGGGCGAAAAGTCAAATAAAAAACTCTACAAGCCGTTCGTTCGTTGCTATCCTTAAGGAGAGATCTTCCCTTCCTGAGCTACCGATGCCTCCCAAACAGCCAGCCAGTATATTTTCTCCTCTGCACTGAAGAGGGACAAAAAGCCCGAAACAGCGTTGTCTGCGATGGAAATATGGCTTGGCTAAAAAAAACCCCTTTTTTTCCCTTTTTCAAAATCGGTGGGTCAAAAAACAAATTGGGATTTGTTAAAACCAAAAGGGGGCGCTGTGGGGGTTCTCAGCCCCTTTTCCCCTAATGCCTTGTGATTTGCAAAGGGGTAAAATAGAGGGCGAAAAAGGCCCCAAAAAAATTTTAAAACAGAAGCCCTTGGTTTGGGGGCTCTCCTTAAAGGGAGAAACTTCCCCTTTTCCCGAGCCCCTGATGCCTCCCAAACAGCCCGCCAGATCTTCTCTGGGTCTGCAAATGAAAAAGGGGGCAAAAACCGAAACGCATTGGGCTGCAGAAAGAGAGATATGGCTTTGGGTAAAAAAAAACCATTTTGCTTTTCAAGACTCGGTTTTCGGGCAAAAAACAAATTTAGGATTTGGGGTTTCAACCCAAAAGAGGGCGTGTGGGCTTCTCGCCCCCTTTCCCCTAATCCTTGTGAAAATGGGTTTATGTAAGTAGAGGGCAGAAAAAGGCAAAAAAAAAAACCCCTACAAGCCGTTCGTTCGGTTTCTTTTCCATTTAAAGGGGGTATTTCCCCCTTTCCCGGCTACCCGATGCCCCCCAAAAGCAGCCTTTTCTTCTTGGGTCTGCACTGAAAAGGGACAAAAAATCCCGAAAAAGTTTTTCCCGCAGGGAGAGATTTCTGGCTTGGGGTTAAAAAATTTCCCTTTTTTCTTTCTCAAAAATGGTGGGTTTGAAAAAAAATTGAGGATTTTTTTAAACCAAAAAAGGGCGCTGTGGGTTCTTTAGCCCCTTTCCCTTTAAAGCCTTTTTGATTTTGCAGGGCTAAGTTGAGGGGCAAAAAAGGGAAACAAAAAAACTCTACAAAAACGTTTTTTTCGGTTCTCGCCCTTTTTGGAGAGATCTTCCCCCTTCTGATTTCCGTTTCCCTTTCCCCCAAAAAGCCAGCCCGTATCTTTCTGCTTTGCACTGAAGAGGGAACCCAAAAAACCCCAAAAAAGTGTTGTCTTTTATAAAGGGTTTTTTTGGGTTGGCTAAAAAATCCTTTTTGTTTTCTCAAAGGGGCTGGGGGGTCAAAAAACAAAAATTGGGGATTTTTTTACAACCAACAGGGGTGTGTGTGGGGTTCTCAGCCCCCTTTCCCCTAATTTTCCCTTTTGGGGGAATACTAAAAATTTTAAGGTTAAAAGTATAAAATAAAAAAGACATTTAAAAAAATTAAAGCCCAAAAATAAGTAGGGCATAGGGTTTGGATTTCTAGTTATAAACATTTTGGGGGAAAAAACGGGGTTTTCACGCAGACAAATTTGAAATTGGTAAAATTTTTTAATTTTTCCGATACTTTTTATTTTTTTTCAAATAAGCAATTTTTTGGACCAAAATTTTTTTATTAAATTTAAATTCTTTTAAAACACAGTTTTGTTAAAGAGAAAAATTATTTAAAACATTGGGGTTGGGGTTTAAAATGTTTCCCCAAAAAAATTTTTTTCACTTTTAAAATGGCAGATGCTATTTTAAAAAATGGGGCCCCTGTCAGGGGAGGCCCAAAACTGGCTCCGGTGGGGAAGGGGTTAAAAAATCTTAAGGATAAAGGGTTTTCAACAAACCTTGTACATCTCCCAAAAAACAATCTTTTGGGGAAATAAGGGGAAAAAACCTTTTTGCGAATGTTTTATAAAACCCTTTCCAATTTGTTTTTATTTTCCCCTTTTTTCTTTGCCCTTTGGAAAAACAACCAAAAATGGCTGGAAACAATTTTACAGGAATTTTTTAATTTTTTAATTTTTTTCAATTGACAAACCTTTTTTTCTTTCAAATTTCGTAGCTGAACCTCTCCCCTTTTATTTTGCCCGCTTTAGTTTTGTAGACAAATTTGATTTTTAACATTTTTGCTTTTTTAAATTTAAATTTTCAAGTGGTTTTCGAATTCTTTTCTCAAATTCGTGGTTCCATTTTTTTTTTTCCCCTTGGGGCCTGGAAAAACCGCCGGGAGCCCCCCTTCACTTTTAGGAATTGTTACATGGCTTATTTTGGGCGAGGGGTTTTTGGAAAGGGTTTTCAAAAAGCGTTTCCTTGCCCCAAATTAAAAAACAAACAAACCTGAAAAAAACGCTTCTTCGAAGAGGGTTTTTGAGGGGTTTCTTGCGAGGTTTTGGACGGGGTTTTTCACCCATAAAAAAATGAATAGCCAGGACAAAAAAACCCCCGCCAAAAACCGCTCCCAAAAAAAGTTCAAAAAAATTTAAAAGACAATTCTTTTTCAGTGCTTCCAAAAAAATGCGGGGGTTAAAAACCTCGGTGTTTTTGAACTTTAAAAAGGTTTTTCCTAGGGAAAAAATTAAATTTAACCCGGGGGGGTTTTGGAAAGAAAGGGTTTTTGGGGGAGGGGGAAAAGCTCGGAAAAAACTTCCAAAAACGCCAAAGTGAAAAATTTCCCTTAGTTTTACGCATATATCACCTGCCCCCTTTCACCCAAAACCCGGAAAAAAGAAAAAATTTGTCTGGTTATGATGCAGGGCTCTCCTTGGGAAAGGCTTTTTAAATTTTGGGTTTTTGAACTTCCTCAAAAATTTCTCAGGCCCCAAAAATCGGGTGAAGAGGGGGGGGTGAAAAGGGGGAAATTTGGTCTTGAATCATTTTCGAAAAAAAATACATAAAGCAGAGACCAAAAAACTTACTTGTTTTTTTCCCTTTTTTGAAGAAAAAGACATGATTTTTGATAAAAAAAAAGGGTTTTTATCTACAACTTCTTACATGTTCTGTTTCTTTTCCTGTGGGTTTTAGCTAGTTTCCTAGAAAAAAGCTAGCCAAAAAGGGGGGCAAAGCTTTGCATTTTCTATTTGGGGTTTGGTCTTTGTTTTTCAGTAAACTGTATTCCCACAAAGTTTAAAAAAAAAATCTTTTAAGACTTTTATTTTTTTATTTAATTTTTAAAACCCTCCCTTTAAGAGAGGGATGGATCTGGACCAAAATTTAAATTATAGTTTCTAGTTTTTAAGGCCCAAAAAGACAAGACGTCCTTTCCGTTCGTGTTTTGGCGAGGTGTTGATCCAGGGAAGGCAAAAAAAACCCAATTGAGGTAGAAGCCTTTGTCCTTTTTTTTAGGGAAAAATTCCTTTTCCCCATTTCCAAATTTGGGTTCGGAAAAATTTAAATGGGGTCAAAAGAATCCATCCCCAGAATCCTAGAACTATAAATTTTTTATAAATTTTTAGGGGTCCAGAAATTTCTTTCCAAAATTGACAATCCAAAAAAAAGTGGTGGCTACAGTTGATTTCAGGGGGTTTACCCTACCCTTTACCTTTCCTCTAAAAGGGGCCTTATTTTACCTGTCTACCCATTTACAAAGGACCCTAAAAAACCCAACCCGTTAAAGGGGCCCCATTTACCTTTCCTAAAACAAGGGGCCCTATCTTGCTGCCTTTTTTACCACAAAGGGGGGGCCCCTTTTTTTTCCCGCCTAAACGGGGCCCCATGGGAGCTGAAAATCTAACCCACAAGGAGCCCCATCTACTGCCTACCTACCCCAAGGGGCCCCTTTTTTTAAAATGCCCATTTCCCTAAGTGTTCCCTTTTTACCCGTCTACCTACCCTTAGGGGCCTTAAATAACCTGCCTGCACTACCATATTTGGGGGCCTTTCTTTTTTGCTTACTTACCTTAAAGGAAACCCTTATTACTGGCCTACCTACTAAAAAAGGGTCCCATTAAAAATACTTATAGAAGGGGTCGTATCTACCTAAAAAAATAGGGAAAGGGGGGCCCTATCTACCTGTCTTCCTACTAGAAGGGGCCCCTTTTTCCCCTTTAATGGGGGGTCCCTTTCTTCTTACCTTGGGATAGGGGGGTTCTTTCTACCCTTTCCCCTGTATAGAGGGGGGGTTTATTACTTACCCCATTTCTAATTTTTAGAGGGGGCCCTATCCAATTACCTAAAGTACCACTAAAGGGGCTTACAGGGAAATGGGACTATTAAATTTGGGAAAAGTTGCCTACTTACCTGAATAATTTTATGGTCCCAAAAGAAGCCTTTTTCCTATTTGTCTTTTTTAAGTTTGGGCACTGTCTACTATTTGGAGTTTTGTTCCTACCTTTGGGGGGCACAAATGGGGGTCCCCTAATAGGGGGGAAAATTTAAATGTTTGGCTTAACTGTTTGGGGTAAATTTTTGCAGGGAGGGATGTGGCCTGGAGAAGGACTTCATGTTTTTCTCGCTGGAATTTAAAAAGTAAAAAAGAGAATTTATCTCTTTAGGTAAAGGAGTTCACCTATGAGTCCCCAAATGTAAACTGCATGTAATCACTTAGGTGGGTTATGAGTGTATTTCGCCCGCCCTTTTTTTAACCCCCTATAGTCCCGGGTTTTAGGTAAAAAGGTCTTAGTGTAACGGTTTTTATTCAGTAAAAAGTTTGTTTGGGTTTTTTTTAAAGGTTTTTTGGTGGTGAATATAAGGTTTTGATGTGGTGGGTTTTTTTGGTTTTTTGTATATTGTTTTTCTTTTGATATAATTGGTCTGGGGGTTTTTTTTTTTTTGGGGCAGTAACCCTTGTGATGGGAAAAGTCACTTTTATAGTAGTGGGTAATGTGGCCCTAGTTTACCCGCAGAATAAAAAATAAATCAATTAAGCTGTTCATCTTTTTAAAATTTTCCAACAAAAATAAACCCATTTTAAAACAAAAAGGGGAACCCGTTTCCCTTTTTTGGGCCTTTCACCAGAAATTATTTTTTTTTTTTTGGGGGGGGGGGGGGGGGGAAAGGGGCGGGAGGGGCCCCGGAAAGGGAAAAGAAACTTTGGCTTTTTTAAGTTTTTTTTCTTTGGCTCCATTTTAAAATGAATTTTCTTTTAATTTTTTTTTACAATTCCTTTAAAAAAGAAATAACTTTTTTGCAGTGTGCAAATCCCTCACAGGTAGGGAAACCTGTTGTTGGAAAAATAGGGGTTTCCCCAACCCAAAGACTTATTTTTACCTGTCACATGACCCCCTGCGCCAAAAGATGGCCCTTGCAGTCTACCCTGAAATTTATTTGGGGAAATCTCCTTTTTGCATTTAACCCTTTTTTTTTAAATCATTAATTCTTTCCTTTTTTCAATTGAGGGGGAACAACCAAGAAATTTAAAGAAAAAAAACCTTTAATTAGGAAACCTTGTACTTTAAATGTTGTAAAATTTGTCAGGAGTTGGGTTTTCCCTTCCCCGATTTTACAAGGGGAATATTAGACCAAAGCATACACTGTCTGAGAAAGAAGTGTCTTCGGCAAAAGAGTGTCTGTCTTTCCATGGTTTTATCAGATTAAAATTTTTTCTAAACACCTCAAAGGGGCTTAGTCAAAGATGTAATTTTCGTTCACGCGACGGATTTGGACACTGATTCAGTCCAATCTAACTGTAATTTGCTGTACATTGTTTCCTATGAAAAATCAGCATTGTTGTTGTCTCTGAAAATCAGCATTAAATAATTGTCTGAAATCTGCGCTAACAGGTGCGGATTTTCTGACTATGATTCAATGCTGAAATTTTCAGCGTCCAAATTCATCATTTGAACATACCCCAACAAGAACCTTGTCACCTGGAGTTGCGATTATGCACTTTGGGCGACATGTATGAACTTTGTCGCACACAGGCCAGTTCTAATTAGAGCAGTGTAGAATTCACCCGTATGTTTGTCCACATTTTTTGGCACTGCTTCTAATATTTTATTAAATCTCTATTAAGTCTGTGGGAGGTAGACAGATGTATGCAGTTGTGTGACCTTAAACATTTAACACAACTCTTTAAGGACTCATCTCTTGTTAATCACATCTTCACACACTATTGTCAAAGGAAGCACACAGGGTGTTACATTAGGGGGTGGCTTCCTGCCATAAAATTGTCATTAAAAAAAACCACTCTTAAAAATATGAGAGGACAAAATAAAACTGTTTTCATAGGACTGAATAAATACAATTACAGGTTTTAATACGTGTTTTGTTTTTTGTACTGCACACAAATAAAAAGAAAAATCAGCTAACCCACATGATTGCAGATAATATAGCTGTGCAGTGCTCAGTCAGGCTAGGAACAAGAGCACTATTGAAGACCAATGAAAATCATAGAACCCAGAACCAGGGACTCGACTGCTTAGAAAGTTAAAATCCATACGTATTTATTGAAACATCTTAAAAGACACAGTCCAATAGAATAAAAAATAAGGCAAACACGCATTTCAGTAACACACTTTAGTCATAGCATAATTGCTCAATGCAAAATACAATCCTTAAAACTGTGACAGAAACTCTGCCAATGAGATCATAGATACCACATGGTATAAGTTGAGCCAACCAGTGCATGCATGGCAGCATAATGAATTGAAAATATGTCTGCATAATCAAAGACAAAGTATTAAAAATGTTTAAGGAATAACATTGTAACATGATCAATATTGGTAAAATAGATCTGGTCTAACAATCAAGCCTGCAGGAAATTTGGTTCTAAGTAAAAATATCCAAAAATCTGATTGCTTAAACAACTTTTGTATGATGATCGACACCTTGTATAAGCTGCAAAACGCTCTCCATACTACTGTAAATGAAAGAAGTGTGAACATGGGAAAAATGTTTAGAGACCTTAGCACCTCAATGACAGGTAGGTAATGACATAATGATCACTCTATTGTTCTCTGGATAGATAACATTAAAGGGGTTTTGCCACAATCTCCTTTCATGTTCTTATCAGTCCTCTTGTTCTGCTCCTGGCTTGAAAAAGGGGTGTATTCAACTTCAGAAAAAAAAAACTGCTTCAAGGTGCATCATCATTACACCTCCTATTGTGCGCAGGTGAGCAGGCAGCAGGGGAAAGGTGATATTACACAGGGGAGAGGTTGGAGCGCAGGGGAGATGAGAACATGGGGAAGAAATGAGAGCACTGGTAGCAACATTACAGAAGAATGTGATTGCCAGGCAGGGAGGGTATACACATGTGCAGCAATGCGCATTCCCGAGCCATCACAGAGAGAAGATTCAACTGAGCAAGCGTGGCCAGGCCAGGAGAAGTGAAAGTGCTAGTCGGAACCCCTGACAATGAGCAGCACACAACTGAGACAGAAAGGAGATTGACATTCTAATATGGTATATATTTTTTTTAATTACTTATAATTAGTGATGAGCGATTGTGTCAACTATGGTTATCGATTCAATAGTCGATATCGGCAATTATCATGACGATTTCCGATAGTCGATAACAGATTATCGCCGATGACCATTAAAGTCTACGGGAGAGGAACAACACCTTCATTCTTACACCCAAACAGGGCTGGAGAAGCTGGATTTAACAGTAAACTGGATATGTGCTACATCTTAGGCAACACAATTAGGCAACAAGAGTCACAGAAAAAAAGTCACAGACCATTCACTATCCCTGTCTTGTACCACAGCATGACCCTTAAACCTGCATGACCCACAAATTAAAAAGTTCCAGAAGGCAGTATTATTTGAACCCTCATTTTACTTGAACTGGACATTTACTATCCCAGTCCTGGAACGCAGCATGACCCTTAAACCTGTCTGACCCACAGATTAAAAAATGCTGGAAAAAGGAGTCTTTCAACCACCATTTTAGTTGCACTGGACATTGACCATTCCTGTCCTGGACCGCAGCATGACCCTTAAACTTGCATGATCCACAGATTAAAAAATGCCAGAAAAAGGAGTCTTTCAACCACCATTTTAGTTGAACATTGACCATCCCTGTCCTGGACTGCAGCATGACCCTTAAACTTGCATGACCGACAGATTAAAAAGTGCCGGAAAAAGGAGTCTTTGAAACACCATTTTAGTTGAACTGGACATTGACTATATCTGTCCTGGACTGCACTATGACCATTAAACCTGTCTGACCCACAGATTAAAAAGTGCCAGAAAAAGGACTCTTTGAACCACCATTTCAGTTAAACTGGACATTGACTATACCTGTCCTGGGCCACAGCATGAGCCCCAAACCTGCATGACCCCCAGATTAAAAAGTGCCGGAAAAAGGAGACTTTGTAACACCTTTTTAGTTGAACTGGACATTGACTATATCTGTCCTGGACCGCAGTATGACCATTAAACCTGTCTGACCCACAGATTAAAAAGTGCCAGAAAAAGGAGTCTTTCAACCACCATTTTAGTTGAACTGGACATTGACTATCCATGTCCTGGACTGCAGTATGACCATTAAACCTGTCTGACCCACTGATTAAAAAGTGCCGGAAAGTTCTCCGTATGGGGTTCCCTGCTCCTACCCTTCGTTATGCTAAGCTGACGGTCCCCGTCTGGTTTCATGCTGTGTATTTCACTCTGGTTATATTTGTTACATGCTTTTTATATATTAGCCTGGTTTTTCCTTTTCATGATCAATATTTTCTTACAGGAGCTCTCTCTGCACCACCTCTGTCTTCTGCGTTCCCCATGTAGGTTTGGGACCCCCTCGGCTGCTTTTTGGCTCGAGGGTCTCCCTTGTTTTTGGATGCTAGGAGTGTCTTTTTTTGCAGGGGTTCTTTCCCTCTGCCTTATTTGTTCTGTTTATTTTGTCGGATTTTGCTTTCCCCCCTCTGTTTTTTTTCTTTTTTTTTCTCTCTCCGCTCTCCTCCCCTTCTTTCTCCGTCGGGCCTCGGGGTTGGCAGCGCACAACATTCTCTATCCCCCTTGGATAAATGGGGGACTTTAATGTAGCCTCCTTTAATGCCTAGGGCCTAAATGTGCTTATGAAACGTTCCCAGATTCTTTACCATTTTCACAGGAAACGAGCTCATAAAACTTTAAAACTTCACAGGTCCCAGCCTTTAGAAATAGATATTAAGTCAATTGGCACTGCGCTAACCACTCTGATGCAAAGAGCAGAGGGGTAGCTATCGCCCTCCACACGTCCTTGCCACATCAGGTATTGAACTGTATCGTGGACCCGGAAGCCAGATATGTCATCCTGATCTTGTCTATAAATGGTCATACGCTTACTCTAGCCAATGTCTATGCCCCTAATCAGGGTCAGGTGTCATTTCTGATTGCGGTCCTTGATATACTGGAGGTTCGGGCCAAAGGGACTATTTTCTTATGTGGGGATTTCAATCTGATGCTGGATCCCACATAATTCTTCTGGTCGTTCGTCCCTCCCCATCTCTGCTATTAAATGAGTAAAGAAGGCTCTTCTTCGCCTTCAGCTTAGTGACTGCTGGCATCTCCAACACCCCTCGGACAGGGATTATATCTTTTACTCCATACCCCATAATACATATAGTCGTATTGACTATCTTCTTGTTCAACACGGCTCTCATGGCTGCGGCATACCTCTATTGGTAATGTGATTTGGTCGGACCACGCCCCTGTTTACGCTTCATTTTGTCTCCATTCCTCGGCCACTAATCACAGGACCTGGAGACTTAATGAATCTCTATTGACAGATCTGGTTTGTGTGGCCGACCTTCGCCAGACCATTCAACACTGTCGCAGATCATGAAGGGGACTCGACTGCACCCACGATAAAATGGGAGGCACTGAAGTGCGTTTTGAGGGGAGTCCTCATTAAGCATGGGAGTCGTCTGAAGAAGGAGAGGGCCACGGCTGTTGCTAAGGCTCTGGAGGCTCTTCATAATCAAGCTCTCTCCCCGTCTATTCTTCAGGAGCTGCTAGTGGCCCGGCTGGAGGTGCGTCGCCTCTTTGAGGCTTCATGGGGCAGGCTGCTGCAAGTATGCCGCAGCAGGTTTTCTGAGAATAAGAGTGGGCGTCTCCTGGCTAGGGCATCTAGGGATCAGATGGCTTCCTCTTTTGTCCCGTGCATTAGAACTCCTACAGGTAACCTGGTCCATACCACATCTGAAATTGCTCGGGAGTTCAACCTGTATTATTCCAAGCTTTATCAGTTGCCGCGGACCTCCCCACGCTCCACTTCAGCTGAACAAGCTCCTCCTTCCCCGTTCCCAAAAAAACCAGTGGATTTGTCACAATCTTTAGAAGCCCCATTCTCACTTGATGAGATTAAATTGGTAGTAGAGGGTCTTCCGGGTGGGAAGAGCCCTGGTCCGGATGGCTCTAGGCTCAATTTTTTAAGACTTTATTACCGTCCCATTCCCTGATCCTACTTGCCACTTTTAATGCCATATCTCCTACCACTCCGATACCCATAACCCTTTCTAAAGCACATATTGCCGTGATTCCCAAAAAAGGCAAGGACCCCCAGTTATGTGGGAACTACAGGCCCATTTCCC
This sequence comes from Phyllomedusa bahiana, assembly GCA_025379985.1. Lineage (NCBI taxonomy): Eukaryota > Metazoa > Chordata > Amphibia > Anura > Hylidae > Phyllomedusa > Phyllomedusa bahiana. The sequence continues at coordinate 12,051 of JAODAL010004713.1, forward strand.
TTCTGAACGTGGACCTGAAGATATATGCTAAATTGTTGGCGAACCATCTTAATCCTCTTTTACCCACATAAATACACCCAGACCAGGTTGGCTTTGTGCCGGAAAGGGAGGCTCAGGACAACACGCTCAAGACCTTGGATGTAATTCATTATGCTCATTCCCAGGGGGTACCCTTGATGATCCTGTCGCTTGATGCTGAGAAAGCTTTTGACAGGATCTCCTGGGACTCCTTATCGTCCACTCTTGTGCGTGTTGGATTGGGCCCCCTTTTTTCAGCCAAGGTCATGGCTCTTTATGATGCACCATCCGCCAGGGTGCGCATTAATGGAACGTTATCTGACCCCTTTTCCATATGTAACAGTACCAGACAGGGATGCCCGTTGTCCCCGTTGCTCTATGTCCTAGTCATGGAGCATCTTCTGGAGTCCATTCGCTCCAAACCGGACATCAGGGGTAATGTTCGGCTTTTGCAGACGACCTTCTGATATATATCACAGATCCTCTTACTTTCTCCCTTCCTTGATGTCAGAGTTGGCGCGATTCAGTGTTTGGTTAAAAAATCAACTATGCGAAATCTGAAGCCCTTAACATTTCAATTGATCCTGCCGTTATCACTGCTCTTAAGGGGAAATTCTCTTTCTCCTGGCTGGCCACGGGTATCTCCTATTTGGGGGTCTTCATTCCTGTTGACCTATCCAGGCTATTTGAGACGAACTTCTCACCCTTGCTTATCAAGATCTCCCATCTACTTCGGGCTTGGTCTCAACGGGACTTCTCCTGGTTCGGTAGAATGAATATTCTGAAGATGTCTATTCTTCCGAAGAGTTCAAAAAATTGTTGTTGTTGGGTCAGCACCGAAGTCCTCATATGACAATATCAGGGAGGTGATGCAACAGAACGTCCAAGGCAAGTTAGCCCAATACTCGCCACATAATCTCCAGAAACATGCGTAATACGGACGTCAGCACCTCCTTTATTAGAATCCAAAAAGTACAAAAGCGAGCAACGTTTCGGCTCCAAACAGTGAGCCTTTGTCAAGCAAGGTATACAAGATCAGAGTGCCAATATATATATAAACCATGAATGTGTATCATCACCTTAGTGAGCAATCACAATGCATCACAAATAAGCGAGGTGTGTCCAATAGTGATCAAACCATCAATATGAAATAAAATCAATAATTATAATATCTTCAACTTACAAAGTGGGACATCCTAGGGACTTGCTATGTTGCACGGCGTCCTCCTGTCGCTAGTGCGCATGTCCGCCCGTCATAGAGCACAGCGTCACCTCAGCCGTTACTGCGCATGTCCGCTATGGGCGCGCACACTCTCTAGTCTTTTGGCTTCATGCGCGCATTGCGCATGTCTGTTGCCAGCATTCAGCGTGGATCTAAATATAGCCTTACATCCTCAGTTTGGCATACATTGACTATATGCAGTAGTTGGGCATGCACTCACTGGCATATTATAATGAAGGCAATGTACGGGCTCACATGTAAACATCACCATCTGATGACTCCACCGCTCAAACGGAGATCCATATCAAGAAATGACACGCATCTCCATAAAGCAGGGGCACTTCCCAACACCTATAACACACATTGTGTGAACAAGTGGGTCAGCGCAGCATCTCCTGGTGCATATACCGGTCCCTTAGCACTTCACAATCGCCCCTGTTGTATGTCTGAGAGACTAAGGCTTCCATTAACTTAATGGTATGGCACCAAATATTGATCATATAGAAAATATGGCAGTCTGTCAGAATGTTCCCACTTTGTGTCTTCTTCCTAAAATGTAAAATATAAGGTGAAATATCAATAATTTGTGAAAATACAGTGAATATAAAATCAAATAAAAACAAGAGCAAAAAGGCACTGTAAATATATACAAAATAAATAATAACCATTCATATCCTACTAGTGTTGAATTCAAGATTTAAGCCAGATGGATGTAATGATTTCAACTCAAAAATCCATTTTAATTCTTTCCTCATCAAAAGCTTCTCACGGTCCCCACCCCGTCTAAGTCAATCACCCTGAACCTCAATTGAGAGATAGAGTGATTGCACTCGATGAAATGTCAGGCAACCGGTTAATCCAGCATTTTTCGACAGATAGTGCTCTTATGCTTGTTGATCCTCTCTCTCACTTCCATCGTTGTTTCCCCAATATAGATCTTACTCATGGACATATAATCATATATATGGCATACGATGTGCGACATGTGAACCTGCCCCTAATCCTAATAGGTTTCCCTGACTGTGGGTGATGAAATGTGTCCCCTTTAATTATGTTATTGCACTTACTGCAATTTAGACAGGGAAAATTTCCCAACTTGGGAGGGGCTAGAAAGGTCTGTCTCATTCCAGAGATAGTCGGCAAGTCTGACTTAAACAATTTGTCACGCAGATTACTGCTCCTCCTATATGCCATCATAGGGACTTCTGAAAACTCTGAGATGTTAGGAAAGCTTCTCTGTAACAGGTGCCAATCCTTCCTTAAATTTTCCGCTATCTTAGGGCCCATTGAATTATACGTAGTGACAAAGGGTATACGTTGGTTCTGTTTCTTTCCTTGTATGTTCAGAGTTTCACTCCTCTTTACTCCCCCCAAACGTACCTTATGTTTCCTCAACAGTTTTTTAGGGTATCCTCTCTGCATGAACTTATTGCACATTTCCTCAACTCTTACCTCCAACCTAGAGTCTTCAGAAACAATTCTTCTAACCCTTAATAACTGGCTCCAAGGCAGTGAATTCAACATGTGCTTAGGGTGATGACTATCATACAGCAGTAGATTGTTCTTATCAGTCTCCTTCACATAAAGATCTGTCTCTAACCTCATATCTCTCACATATACCATGGTATCTAGAAATTGTAAAGATGACTTTGACATTACTTTGGTAAATTGTAACCCTGGTCTACATTGATTAAGGAATAAATGAAACAATTCCAATTCATCCACAGGGCCTGTCCAAATCAAGAACACATCATCTATATAGCGCCACCAGCACAGGATGTGACCCGAAAAACCAGAATGGTAAATGCATTCATCCTCAACCGCTGCCATGAAGATGTTCGCATACATGGGGTCCACATTGGACCCCATGGCAGTGCCACGCCTCTGCAGAAAGAACTTGTCACCCACCAGAAAATAATTTCTTTTACAAAATGTGTCAATATGTAGAAAAATCTACGTCCAACATTTTTTCTACATGATGACACATTTTGTAAAAAATTTGAATGCATCAATATCAAGTATGCTTTTGAAATGATCCTTTTAAATATTGAATTTCTTCAGAAGGAGTTGGTCACTTTGAAAACAAGTGTGATGAATCATGAGATACAGATCAATTCTTTGTTGCCATCTAATGAGTTTGATACATTTAAGGAGAGAGTAGGACAGAGACTGACAAGACATAGAGTGGAGATTGAAAGAATGAAGAGGGATAAGTGGCATAGAGACCTTGAAGACTATCAAAATGGGGAGGTCTATGGTTGGCAAGGACAGCAAAATCAGCATGCTCCCTCTACGAGGAGATTTCAGAGATTTGGTCGTCCCAAATTTGGTTATACTACTATGGACTCTGATTCTACAGATGAGTCCACCAGATCAGATTTTTTAGAGGTACAGAACCAAGAAAGAGGAGACAATATAGGCGGGGCGGCCAGAAACACAGGAGAGCAGAAAAGAAGATATCAGAAAGGGAAACAGAACAAACAGAGGAACAACTATATGAGACCAACGACCGGGGGCAATCCTCAGAAGTAGAGGATGGAGGGAATCTTGTTGTAAACATTTCATCTGTGACACTATCTGATATAGAAATGAAGGTGTTGAATAAAGGATTATCTTTCAGTCCATCTTCACCCATTGATTGGTTCCAATTTGAGGTTGATCTTCAAAAATTTTTTAGACGTTTACGTTTAAAGGCTTTAAAAAGGCAACTGGGGATGAATGTTGATGAACAATCTCCTAAGAGTATGATTCAATTCAAGGATCTGGGTCTCAGATCTAAGAGTGATTTCTCACCTCCACAAACAAATCATGTAATTGAAACATACATCAAATTGACATCTGAAAGAATGAAAATACTCAAAGATCAGGAAATTAAGGGACGTCCTAACTTATCAGGTAGAGAGAAGGAGACCTTGTCTAAACTGATGGAAGACCCGTTAATTGTTGTGAAACCAGCAGACAAGGGGGGAGCAGTCGTGGTCATGGATAGGGTTAAGTATGATCTAGAGATAAATCGGCAGTTAGAGGACCAGGAAGTCTATGTACAGCTAAGTCGTGATCCCAAATTCCAAATCATGAAGGAGATTAATGAGGCAGTAGATAGGGCTATTTGTGAGAACATTATAGATGAAAAATTGGGAAATTTTCTTAAAATAACATCTCCAGTTACCCCTATCTTATATATCCTCCCCAAGATACATAAAAGCTTGGTAGACCCACCGGGGAGACCCATTGTCTCGGGGCGGGGATCTATTTTTAGCAATATTGCCATCTTCTTGGACAAAATACTGAGATCCTTTGCCACGACTGCTCCCTCCTACATAAGGGATACATCCGATTTTCTGAATAAGTTACAGGATGTTACTTTACCAGGTGAATGCATTTTGGTATCCTTCGACGTCGTGTCTTTGTACACATATATTGAGCATACAGCTGGCTTACTGGCGGTGTCGAGGGCGCTGACCGGCGCAGGATGTGATCCGAATTACTCTTGCTTTATCCTCACCCTTCTGGAGATTGTCCTCACCAGAAATTATTTTCTGGTGGGTGACAAGTTCTTTCTGCAGAGGCGTGGCACTGCCATGGGGTCCAATGTGGCCCCCACATATGCGAACATCTTTATGGCAGCGGTTGAGGATGAATGCATTTACCATTCTGGCTTTTCGGGTCACATCCTGCGCTGGTGGCGCTATATAGATGATGTTTTCTTAATTTGGACAGGCCCTGTGGATGAATTGGAATTGTTTCATTTATTCCTTAATCAATGTAGACCAGGGTTACAATTTACCAAAGTAATGTCAAAGTCATCTTTGCAATTTCTAGATACCATGGTATATGTGAGAGATATGAGGTTAGAGACAGATCTTTATGTGAAGGAGACTGATAAGAACAATCTATTGTTATATGATAGTGATCATCCAAAGCACATGTTGAATTCACTGCCTTGGAGCCAGTTATTAAGGGTTAGAAGAATTGTTTCTGAAGATTCTAGGTTGGAGGTAAGATTTGAGGAAATGTGCAATAAGTTCATGCAGATAGGATACCCTAAAAAACTGTTAAGGAAACATAAGGTACGTTTGGGGGGAGTAAAGAGGAGTGAAACTCTGAACATACAAGGAAAGAAACAGAACCAACGTATACCCTTTGTCACTACGTATAATTCAATGGGCCCTAAGATAGCGGAAAATTTAAGGAAGGATTGGCACCTGTTACAGAAAGCTTTCCTAACATCTCAGATTTTTTCAGAAGTCCCTATGATGGCATATAGGAGGAGCAATAATCTGCGTGACAAATTGGTTAAGTCAGACTTGCCGACTATCTCTGGAATGAGACAGACCTTTCTAGCCCCTCCCAAGTTGGGAAATTTTCCCTGTCTAAATTGCAGTAACTGCAATAACATAATTAAAGGGGATACATTTCATCACCCACAGTCAGGGAAACCTATTTGGATTAGGGCAGGTACACATGTCGCACATCGTATGCCATATATATGATTATATGTCCATGCAGTAAGATCTATATTGGTGAAACAACGATGGAAGTGAGAGAGAGGATCAACAAGCATAAGAGCACTATCCGTCGAAAAATGCTGGATTTACCGGTTGCCTGACATTTCATCGAGTGCAATCACTCTGTCTCTCAATTGAGGTTCAGGGTGATTGACCATGTCCCTCCTCTTAGACGGGGTGGGGACCGTGAAAAGCTTTTGATGAGGAAAGAATTAAAATGGATTTTTGAGTTGAAATCATTACATCCATCTGGCTTAAATCTTGAATTCAACACTAGTAGGATATGAATGGTTATTATTTATTTTGTATATATTTACAGTGCCTTTTTGCTCTTGTTTTTATTTGATTTTATATTCACTGTATTATCACAAATTATTGATATTTCACTTTATATTTTACATTTTAGGACGAAGACACAAAGTGGGAACATTCTGACAGACTGCCATATTTTCTATATGATCAATATTTGGTGCTATACCATTAAGTTGATTGAAGCCGTAGTCTCTCAGACATACAACAGGGGCGATTGTGAAGTGCTAAGGGACCGGGATATGCACCAGGAGATGCTGCGCTGACCCACTTGTTCACACAATGTGTGTTATAGGTGTTGGGAAGCGCCCCTGCTTTATGGAGATGCATGTCATTTCTTGATATGGATCTCCGTTTCAGCGGTGGAGTCATCAGATGGTGATGTTTACCTGTGAGCCCGTACATTGCCTTCATTATAATATGCCAGTGAGTGCATGCCCAACTACTGCATATAGTCAATGTATGCCAAACTGAGGATGTAAGGCTATAATTAGATCCACGCTGAATGCTGGCAACAGACATGCGCAATGCGCGCATGAAGCCAAAAGACTAGAGAGTGTGCGCGCCCATAGCGGACATGCGCAGTAACGGCTGAGGTGACGCTGTGCTCTATGACGGGCGGACATGCGCACTAGCGAGAGGAGGACGCCGTGCAACATGGCAAGTCACTAGGATGTCCCACTTTGTAAGTTAAAGATATTATAATTATTGATTTTATTTCATATTGATGCTTTGATCACTATTGGGTATTGTATGAGAGGACACACCTCCCTTATTTGTGATGCATTGTGATTGCTCACTAAGGTGATGATACACATTCATGGTTTATATATATATTGGCACTCTGATCTTGTATACCTTGCTTGACAACGGCTCACTGTTTGGAGCCGAAACGTTGCTCGTTTTCTTACTTTTTGGATTCTAATAAAGGAGGATTTTTATGCTGACGTCCGTATTACGCATGTTTCTATTCTTCCGAAGATTCTGTATCTTCTTCAGACGATTCCCATCTTTATTCCTAAGACTTTCTGGATCAGAGTCTAGCGTATCTTCAGTGACTTCATCTGGCTTTCTCGCCGCCCTAGAATTCGACGAGATCTGTTAGCTAGACCCAAAGCCGCCGGTGGAGTGGGCCTTCCCGACTGTCGGCTCTCTTATTTGGCTGCGGCCTATACCAGGTTCATGGATTTAATTCACACATCTCAAGGAAAACTCTGGGTTCACATTGCTCAATCCATGTGCCTTTGGTCCTTGATGTCCCTACTCTGGGCACCCAAGGCAGCCTTTTCGGAACAGAATGGCATGTCTTTTAGTACGACCCATACCTTGCGGATTATCCGTAAGGCTAAAACTTCCGAAGCCTTGTTGGACCTGAATGGCCCCTTGTTCCCAGTTTCCGACAACCATTTATTCCCAGCCAGTGTAGCCCATAGGTTCTTAGGCAGCTCCAAAACGCGTCCACTCCTCTCCTCCCACATCCATGTCGGAGGTACCTTACTCCCCCTCTCTGACCTTTTAGGGGACAGTCCTTTTACCCCCAGGCATTTATTTGAGTATGTTCAACTGAAGCATTTCTTTTCTATGGTTATTAAAAAGACCAACTATGAGAGGGCCCTAACGCCGGTTTAGAGCCTTTGTCTATCCTCTTCTGTCCCTAGGCATCTGATTTCTCGTTTCTATCTGTTGCTCCTCTCTCCTGTGGACCAATCTCTTCCCTCTTTTTGTGCGGCCTGGGAGAGAGAGCTACAGAAGACTTTCACTAAGGATCAATGGGGGAAATGTTTTCACCTCACTCACAAAGCAGTAATTGCTAGCAAGTCCCAGGAGACTTGTTACAAGATTCTCTCCAGATGGTATAGGGTCCCGGTGCTCCTCCACAAGTGGTTCCCATCTGTCCCAAACACATGTTGGCGCTGCAACCAGGAGCCCGGTACCATGGTGCATATATGGTGGGGTTGTGTGGCTCCTACGGAGCTTTTGGGAAACTGTCCTTCAGGCTATATCTGACTGCACGGGAGTCTCTGTTCCGGACTCTCCCCAAGCCACATTGTTATTTATGTTCCACTTCCCCCAAAGCTAAAGATAAAAAATCTTTAATCAAGCACCTTTTACAGGCTGCCAAAACTGTCATACCCAGACACTGGCGTCAAACTTCCCCTCCCTCCGTTGGTGAATGGATAGAGGAGGTCTCCCTTCTTTTCCGGATGGAAGAGTTGATAATTCGCTCTCCTGAGGATGCCACTAGATTTTCTCATGCTTGGAACCCTTGGGTCCTCTATCAATCATCCCAGCCTTTTAGGGCCCTTTCGGGTTAAATGTCTTGTGGGTTGGGTCCCTGCCCTTAGCGTTTATCGTCTTCTCCTCATTTGCTGGCCTTTTTCTATTTCATCTTGCTACTCCCCCGGGGTCCGATGGACCGGAGAGGCTCCCCCCTCCTCCCCCCCTCCTTTTCTTTTTTTCCCTCTTCTTCTCTTCCCTCTCTTTCTCTCTGTTATTTTTCTGAAGCAGTCCAATTTTATTCTCACAATCTCATATGCTCTTTGCATACGTGTGTTTATACTTGCACTTATTTCTTATTATGGGAAATGCCTTGTGGACTAGGTCTCTATCAACCTGTGTCAATTTGGACTATGAGGATCCATGTGCTCCCTGCCTATGTATGCGTCTAACTATTCCTCAGTTTCTTCATTCTAGGACACGTTGTGTTGACCGTGTCGTCATCACTGTATTTCATTATGTGATGTGACTGCGATTCTTTGTTTTATTAGTATCTTTGTTATACGAAATGTTTTCGTAACAACGTTGAGGTTTATGGTTTTTTGCGTGGCTAGTATTTTGTTTTTTTTCTGTGCTTTATAAAAAAAATGTTTAATAAAACTTTAAATTTAAAAAAAAAGGGCCGGAAAAAGGAGACTTTCAACCACCATTTTAGTTGAACTGGACATTGACTATCCATGTCCTAGACCACAGCATGACCCAAAAACCTGCACAGGTGCCCTTATGGACCATCAGCAGAAAATTTCTCATTAAGAAATAAACTATATTAAAAATAACTCGTTTTCCATTACTGCTGCTGCTAGAGCTACATGCCATTCTACTGGTGACATTGTTCCACCGTGACAATAGAATGTGAAAACAGAAAATGAAACAGATGTCCCCAGTAGGTCAACGAGGCCTGTCTGAAAATCCTGCATTCAGGAAATTACTGATCAAGGCAAGAGAGGCTGTCAACGTGGATAGCGCAGGTTCAGCTGGCAGGGCTGGGCTTACAGTGGGTGTGGTGAGAGCAAGGGCTGGCGTCCGTCATCTATTAACACGCAGATTCAGCTAGCTGGGCCCGAGTTACAGTGGGTGCAGTGAGAGCCCAGGCTGGCGTCCGGCATCCATTGACACGGCAAAAATGCCCTTATGATGCAGCAATGAAAACAGTCGTGCTGAAGCAGAGTGCGGAAGCGGAAGTGTGAGCTAAAACCTCCAGCCTTCCTCAGTACACAATCAAGCCTGGGTAGGGGCTTGAGAATTTTCTGCCTCTACGAGAGCGCTTGCCCCCCCATATGGTGCGGACCAATTGAGCTTCACTTGGAAATGCTGGTGGTTTTGACGCTCCTGTTTCACCCAGGTGCCCTTTTTCTTGGCTTTCTTTTCCTCGTTTTAGTCAACGTGTTGGAGCGAATTGTCTCTGTTTTTGGGGTGTCGAATATGCTCCATACACCATGTCCTCTGAATAACCTACATCTGTTCAAGTCTTCCTGTACCTCCCTTGTACAATTAAGAGGAATATTTGTATCAGCTATTTTGTACATGCAAGTTTTTTAGTAGTTTAATTCTATAAAACAAATTGCTAAAATAGGATTGAATCCCATCACGTCTTTGTTTCTCTTTTTTTTAAATTGTATTAAACGGGTTGTCTCACTACAGGGATTGCTAGCTATGTTAAAGATCTTGCAAAAACAAGTCATTTTGCATATGTGTCCATTACAGTTTTTTTTGATAGCACCATTGGGCCCCATAAATTTCAAAACACATAAGTTGAGCCACTGTTGACAATTGTGAAGAACAAATGTCTGTTAGAAACCACATTTTTTATAATAGGACCTGTAGTTTAGCTGCATTTCACAGCAGCATGGGCCCAAAAAATTATAAAAAAATGACTTCTCAGCCACTGTTAAATATTGTAGGGAGAAATTTCCACTTAGAAGCCACATTTTCTGTTCCAAAGGACCTTGATTATAGCTGTATCTCACCCGCACCAAAGACCCCAAAACCATTGACAGTGCGAAAAATTTGGGAAAAATGGAGTAAATGGAATTTCGTTTTTTTTCATGAAAACCGTGTACAATTGATGTCTTTTACAGTCTCCTCACCCAAAAAAACCCGCAAAATGACCTTTTGGGAACTGAGAATAAAAAATTGCAGTAAGAAACGATCATTTAAAAAAAAAAATTTCAATAGGACCATTTCTGTTTGAAGTGGGAATGTGAAGTAGGGCCGGAACTAATCGGTTTACCTCGGCAATTGGGGGCCACACATCATCAGAGATCCATGCCTGATTCATCTTGATGAAAGTCAAATGATCAAACATTATCTTGGAAAGCCAGATGCGTTTGTCTGTAATGACTCCTCCAGCTGTGCTGAAGGGCCCCGCTCAAAAATGACGCTGGCTGCTGGGCAGGATAAACACTCTATGGAGTGGCCCGCGAGCTCGGGCCATTCATCCATTTTGGATGCCCAGAGCGAATATTTGGGTCCGGAACATATCCAAAAAAATTGGTGTTGAGGGCGCAGATAGCGTTGCACCGGTCTTGTGTGTTTTATGTGTGCCCTGCATTACATGTGTTGGTGAGGTGGTAAATAAAGATTGCCAGAGGTTACCCATTAGGCTTCTGCCACAATACCTGCTGCTTGGCACTCTACTGCTGTCACGTCGCTGACATTGTTCCACCGTGATATTTGAGAAACGTGAAGCCCGACGCAAAAAGATGTCTCCAGTTGATCAATCAGCACGGTCTCCAATTCCTGCATTTTACTCTCTATTTGGGTGGGAGGAAAGTACCGAGTTTTGCTTTGTACCGGGGATCGAGGAGGGTGGCCACCCATTAACTGTTGTTCAGTTTGATGGCCTTAATGCAAGGATCATGTTGGAGGAAATGGTGCATCCAAGCACTCATGTGAAGATGGGGGCTTGATTTCCCAAGCCTCTGGGTCGAGGGGCATAGCAAAACTGATCTTCCTCATCTTCCTCCACTGCCTCAAATCCGTGCCAACCTCTTTCCAAGGCAGGGACATCGGTAACGTCGGTGTCCAGGAATACCTCATCCTCCTCCGCTTCCTCTGGCATAGAAAAATAAAAAATTTATGGCTCTCAGACTGCGGCGATGCAAAAACATGTTTTCCTTTTTGAATAAAAGTGTTTTTATTGTGTAAAAGCAGAGGTTAACCATTTAAAATATACAAATTGGGTATCGCTGTAATCGTATCGGCCTGCTGAGTAAAACTAGCATGTCATTTATACCGCACGGTGACCGCTGTAAAAAAATTTAATAAAAAACACTACTAGGAATGCTGTATTTTGTTCAAAATGCCTCACAACAACCTTAATAAAAAGTGATCAAAGCATCATATGCACCCCATAATGGTAATAATAAAAACATCGACTCATCCCGCAAAAAACAAGCCCATAATCAGGTCCGTATACAGAAAAATGAAGTTATGGCTGTCAGAATAGGACAACAAAAAAAGCGCAATTTTTTATAGACCTATTTCTATTGTGTAAAAGTAATATAACATAAAAAACTATATAAAATTTCTATCATTGCAATTGTACCGACCCCCCTAGTAAAGTTATCCTGTCATTTACATTGCACAATGAACGCTTTGAAATTGAAGCCCAAAAAACAATGGCGGAATTGTGTTTTCCCCCCCATTTTCAAGGCCCAATGCTAAAAAAAAACTATTGAACACCTGTGCGCCCAAAATGCACAGTACACCACTAGATGAGATCCCTGAGGGGTGTTGAATCCAAAAAGGGGCGACTTCTGGAAGCTTTCACCTGTTCTGGTACTTTGAGGGCTTTGCAAATGCGACATGGGGCCACCAAAATCTGTGCTCCAAAAGCTAAATAACACTCCCTCCCTTATATGTCCTGACATGCACCCAAACAGCAGTTTACACACACATGCAGGGTATTGCCAAACTTGGAAGAAATTGTGTAACAAAATTTTGGGTGCTTTTTTACCAGGATTCCTTGTTGGAATTTTCAGCTAAAATTGCAGATTGTTGGAAAAAAAAATATTTTTTCATTTTCACAGCCTAACGCTAAAAAAATTTATGAAACACCTGTGGGGTTGATATACTCACTACACCTCTGGGTATATTCCTTAAGGGGTGTAGTTTCCAATATGGAGTCTTTTTGTGGGCGTTTATTTAGTTTTAGCACCTCAGGGTGTCCGCAAACCTGAAATGGCGCCTAAATAAAATCGTAATGAAAATGAGACCCCAGAGTCCAGTAGGTCTTCCTCCTATTCTGAGGTTTGGGGTTGAGCTAAATAGTGCACTAAGGCCACAAATCGGATATCTCTGAAAACGGCAGAATCTGGGGAATCAATATTAAGTTGCATTTCCCAGATCACATTTACTGTATTCTTGTGAATAATGGATAAAAATTGAAAATCTACAAAAAAAATGTTAAGTTTTGAAATTTTACCTCCACTTTGCTTTAATTCCTGTGAAACACCAAATGGTTAATAAACTTCCTAAACACTGTTTTGAATACTTTAAGGGGTGTAGTTTCTTAGATGAAGTCAATACCTAACATACAGGTCAATCAAAGTCACGTTAGAACTGGACTGGTCCCTAAAAAATGTATATTGCAAATTTTCTTGTAAATTGAAAAGTACTACTATATTTCTGAGCACCTAATATCATAAAAAAAAGACATTTTAAAAAAATTATGCCAACCTACAGTAGACATATGGTAGATGCTAGTTATAAACTATGTTGAGTGGAATAACTATCTGTCTTACTCGCAGAAATTTTTGAAGTTTGAAATTGGTAATTTTTTCACATTTTTCACAAATAAAAAAACTATTTTTGGACCAAAATTTCTTACTATCTTAAAGCACAGTGTGTGACGAGAAAACAATCTCTGAATCACATGGATAGGTTCAAGTGTCAAAAAGTTATTCTCACATAAAGTGACAGATGCTAGATTTAAAAACTGGCTCTGGCGGTAAGGGGTTAAAAAATCTAGGAAAGGATTAGCCAACATCCTTGTACATCTCCCAGAACAATCTTGGAAGTCCAGGAAGACACATTATGCAGAATGTTTTATAACCTTACCAATTTGTTTATACTTGCCCCCTTTTCTCATAGCCCTTTGAAAACAACCAAAATCGTGCTGGAATTCAATTTTACAGGAATTTTATAATTCTTTTCATTGTTTCAATTGACAACCCTTTTTTTCTTTCAATTATCATAGTTGAACAGCTCTCCCTTCTATTTTGCCAGCTTTAGATTAGTAGACTAATTTGCATTTTCTACCAGCGTTTGCATTAGAAATTCAAAGTATCAAGTGATTTCAGAATTTTTATCTCAATTTCGCGGGTCCATAATTATTTCCCCTTGACCTTGAAAACCACCTGTAGATCTTCACTCTTAGGGCATGTTCACATGGCTTATTTGGACGAGGTTTTGGATAAGGTTTTCGGAGCGTTTCCTTGCCCAAAACCACATCAAAACCTCACCTGAAACACGCTTCTTCAGAAGATGTTTTGGACGAGGTTTTCACCTATAAAAATTAATAGCCATGACACTTCTTTTTCAGTGCTTCCAAAGAAGCGTGTAAAAACCTCATCGTGTGTAAACTACATCGAGGTTTTACATAGGAATCAATTAAATGAACCTGGGGCGTTTTGGAGGAGATTTTGGGCGAGGAAACGCTCCGAAAACCTCTTCCAAAAACGCCATGTGAACATGCCCTTAGTCTTACACGCATATATCACCTGCAACTTTCACTAATCCGAAAAAAAAACTAGTCTGCTTATGATGCAGACTCTCTAGAAGGCTATTACACTTGGGTTGTGAACTACCTCAAATTACTCAGCCCAACAATCTGGATGAAGAGTGGGGGGTGAAGGGGAAATTAGGCTCTTGAATCATTTTCGAAACAAAACATAATGCAGAGATCAAAAACTTACTCTGTTTTTGCTTTATGAAGATCTTGAATAAATATAGATTCTATCTACAACTTCTCTACATGTTCTGTTACATTTCCCCTGTGGTTTCAGCCTAGTGCCTAGAACACAGCTAGCCACTTGGGACAAAGCATTTGCATTTTCTATTTGGTTTCTGGTCTTTGTTTTACAGTAAACCTGTATTTCCACAAAGGTTAAAAACATCTTATAAGACTTTTATTTTTGTATTTATTTTCACACATCCATTTAAGGGAGGCATGATCTGGACCCAATTCAAATTATAGTTTCATAGTTTCATAGTTTGTAAGGCCGAAAAAAGATAAGACGTCCATCCAGTTCAGCCTGTTGTGCTAAGGTGTTGATCCAAAGAAAGGCAAAAAACCCCAATGAGGCAGAAGCCAATTGTCCTTATTTTAGGGAAAAATTCCTTCCCGACTCCAATCTGGCAATCGGAAAAATCACTGGATCAACGACTCCTCTCCAGAATCCTAGACACTATAACTTGTTATATTATTATGCTCCAGAAATGCATCCAAATTGACAATCAAAAACAGTGGTGTAGCTACACTACCATCTACCTACCTACTACAAGGGGCCCTATCTACCTGTCTACCTACCACAATGGACCCTAACTGCCCACCTACTATAAGAGGCCCTATATACCTGCCTAATACAAGAGGCCCTATCTACCTGCCTAATACAAGGGGCCCTATCTAGCTGTCTATCTACCACAAGGGGCCCTATCTACCTGCCTAATACAAGGGGCCCTATCTAGCTGCCTATCTACCACAAGTGGCCCTATCTACCTGCCTACCTACCACAAGGGTCCCCATTTCTAACTGCCTACTTACCATAAGTGTTCCTATCTACCTGTCTACCTACCATTAGGGGTAGTGTTGAGCGATTGCGTTGGCCATCGACATCGGTCGATGGTCGATAGTCGGACCATCATCGACCCGATAGTCGATAGTGAGCAGTCGGATTTCTGAGCGTTGACCATTTAAAGTCTATGGCGAGAGCAACAAAACACCTTTACATTCTTACAACCCAAAAGGGCCTGTGTGAAGAGAAGCTTGGAGATTACATCCAACAACAGTCAATGGTTACGTGCTACATCTTAGGCAACACGCACTTAGGTTATAAAAGCAACAGAAAACAAACACACAACATTCACTCTTTCCCTGTACGTACCCACAAGCATGACACCTTAAACCTGCATCACCCACAACATTAAAAAGTTTCCCAGAAAGGCAGTACTGATTTGAACCATCATCTTACTTGAACTGGACATTGAATATCCCTGTCCTGGGTAGCCAGCATGTGCCCCAAAACCTGCGATGACCACAGATTAAAGTGCAGGAAACGGGAGTCTTTCAACCACATTTTAAGTTGAACTGGACAATGACATTATCCATTTCCTGGGCCATAGGCATTGAGCCCCAAACTGCCATGAACCCCAGATTTCCAAAGTGCCGGAAAAAAGGGAGTCTTTGAACCACCATTATAGTTGAACTGGGCATTGACTATACCTGTCATGCGGCCACAGCATGAGCCACAAACCTGCATGACCCCCACACAGTTAAAAAGTGGCCGGAAAAAGGAGTCTTTCAACCTCATTTTAGTTTTTCTGGACATTGGATATACCTGTCCCGGGCCACACGCATGGCCCAAACCTGCATGACCTCCCACATTTAAAATAGCTGCCGGAAAAAAAGGAGTCTTTCAATCACATTTTGTTTCACTGGAATATACGTGTCCCTGTCCTTGGTAGGACTTGCCCCTCCCGTAATGATGTGCGGACCAATTGAGCTTCACTTGGAAATACTGTTGGGTTTAAACGCTCCTGTTCCACCCTGGTGCCCTTTTCTATTGGCATTCTTTTTTCTCTCATTTTACTCAACGTGTCTGGAGGAAATTGTCTCTTGTACTTTGTTCTCTGTCCGGCTAATACTCCATGTCCTCTGAATAACCTAAATCTGTGTCCCAAGTTTTCCTGTACTCCCTTGTACAAGTAGAGGAATTTTTTTTACCAGCTTATTTTGTACATGCAAGTTTTTTAGTAGTTTAATTCCTAGAAAAATCTTTTTAAAATTGGATGGAATCCCCCATTGTCTTTGTTTTCTTTTTTTAATTGTATTAAATGGGTTGGTCTCAAACAGGGATTGATAGCTATGTTTTTAAAGATCTTGCAAAAACACAGTCATTTTGCCAATTGTGTCCATTTACAGTGTCCTACCATATTTCCTGTTTATGGACAAGCACCATCCACGCCCTTGAGCCAATCTTGACAATTGGTGAAGAACATATGTGTTAGAAACAACCATTTTTTTATAATAGGACCTGTAGTATAGCTGCATTTCAATGATCAATTGCCCCCAAAATTCAAATCATGACCCTTGAGCCACTTTGGCACAATTGTGAATGAACAATGTCTGTTAGAAACAAACATTTTTTTTATAATAGGACCTGTCTAGTAAAAATTGGCGGCAATTTCAAAGCAGCTTGACCCTAAAAAAATTATAAAAATGACTTCTCAGCCGCTGTTACAAAATGTGAGGGAGACAATGCCACTTAAAAGCCACATTTCTGTTTCCAAAGGTCCATGATTATTGCGGTATCTCACAGCTACATGACCCCCATAAATTATTAAAGATGACTTTTCAGCCACTACTTAAAAATTGTGAGGGAGAAATGCCACTTAAGAAGCCACTTTCTGTTCCAAAGGACCATAATTATAGCTGTATCTCACAGGCAAACATGACCTCAAAACAATTGACAATGCGAAAAACTTCTTAAGGATTAAAGTGGAGGTAAATGGAATAATCGGTGTTGTCATGAAACCTTGCTGTCCTTTTACAGTCTCTCACAGCAAAACCAGCAAAATGAACTGTTGGAAAAGAGAATAAAAAATTGCAGTAAGAAATGGCATTTTTTTAAAAAACATTTCTAAAGAGGACCATTTCTGTTTGAAGAGGAAAGTAAAGTAGACCGCAACTAATCGGTGACCTCGGCAATTGGGGCCACAAACTTCATCAGAGATCATGCCTGATTCATCTTGATTAAAGTCAAACGATCCACATTATCTGTGGAAAGACGGATGCGTTTGTATGTAATGACTCCTCCAGCTGTGCTGAAGGTCCGCTCAGATATGACGCTGGCTGCTGGGCAGGACAACACCTCTATGGCGTGGCGAGCGAGCTCGGGCCATTCGTCCATTTTGGATACCCAGAAGTCTATTGGGTCCGGAACACATACAAAACATCAGTGTTGAGACGCAGATAGTCGTGCACCATGATCTTAAGCTGGTCTCTGTGTGTTGGATGTGTGCCCTGCATTGCATGATTTGGTGAGGTGGTAAATAAAGATTGCCAGAGGTCACCCATTAGGCTTCTGCCACCTTGCCTGCTGCTGCCGCTACGGCTACCTGGCACTATACTGCTGTCACATCGCTGATGTTGTTCCACCGTGACATTTGAGGAACGTGAAGCAGACGCAACAGATGTCTCCAGTTGATCAATCAGCAAGGTCTCCATTTCCTGCATTTTACTCTCTATTTGGGTGGGTGGAAGGAAAGTGCTGAGTTTTTGTTCCGGGGATCCAGGAGGGTGGCCACCCAGTAACTGTTGTTCATTTTGATGGCCTTAATGCGAGATCATGTTGGAGGAAATGGAGCATCCAAGCACTCATGTGAGAGATGGAGCCTTGATTTCCCAAGCCTCTGGGTCGAGGGGCACTAGCAAACTGATCTTCCTCATCTTCCTCCTCCGCCTCAAATTCGCGCCAACCTCTTTCCAAGGCAGGGACGTCGGTAACGTCGGTGTGTAGGAATACCTCCTCCTCCGCTTCCTCCGGCACAGCTTCAACACAGCCCTGACTTGCCTAATAATAAGCATCCTGATAGCTGAGGCGCTGCCTTGCACTAGCCCTGGACCCCGAACCACTGCCTAATGAAGACCGATAAAATCGAGAAACTGTCGGGCCTTGTGGATTCGACGGAGAGAAAGACTCCGTGTCCGCATCTGTGTCCGTCTCCTCCTCCGTCGCTGGCGGGACCTGTTGTTTCAGAGTGTCCAACGATCGTTCCAGAACTAAGATCACCACAATGACAGTGACAAGGGCATCCCCCGCACTGCCCATTTTGGGGCTTTTCAAACGGCAAGGAGGTGCAGAGTCTTTCACCGCCTCCATCTCGGTCTCAACACCCGGGGTTGAAATGCTGCTTTCGGGTCAGTGTACTTCGTACTGGAAAGGGCATTGCACCCCCAACAATCGTGGGCTGTGGAGGGTGAAAATTCCCAGGGTTGCCACGTCAACAATAACGGTTGAGGGGAGGCCGAGCTGACGCTCAACGCACCGGCGGGAACGGGGGCAACGCGGGAAGTCCCAACTTCGGCCTTAGGCAGTCCAGACCCGGGGAGCTTTAGAAATTTCTGGGCCAAAGGGTTTATGACATTGCCGGGAGGGTGTTCCCCTACGACTTAAGGGGGGCCAGCAATTTTTCCCTTTTCGCCCAAAAACCCCCTTTCCCGGGAAATTCCCCCCCAGCCGCGCCGGGCCTCGTTTTTGGGAACCGTAAAAAGCTCCACCTTTTAAAAGGCTTTTTAAAATTTTTTTAAATTTTTTTTTTTTCCCCCCCCCCCCTTATCCCCCCCCACCCCCTCCTACTTTTTTTTTTTTTTTTTGGGGTTTTTTTTTTTTTTTTTTTTTTTGGGTTTTTTTTTTTTTTTTTTTTGAAATTTTTTTTTTTTTTTTTTTTTTTTTTTTTTTTTTTTTTTTTTTTTTTTTCCCCCCCCTTTTTCCGGGGCACGGCCGCAAGAAAACTCTGCTGAAAGACCACTTGGATCCGAAATGTCGTCACACATCACAACACAGGTATCTCATCCTGACATTCTACCCAAGACTGCGGGCTAAAAAGCAGAGGACCCAAGCGTTCCCCGACCGCCTGGTTTTTTCCCGATTGACCGGTTCCTTCCCCCCTCTATACAAAAAGGGGCGTCAACAGAAAAAAACATCCCTTTCCCTTTTGAACTTTTAAATGTTCCCGACCCCCAACCGCTTTTTGTCATCAAAGGGGTCTTCAAAAAAAGGGTTTATCCACAGTGGTGGGTACACGATTTGACATTTGGGCTCCCTTGCTTAGTTGGACGGATTGATGAGCTGGAAAAACATTTGTGGCCGTGCTAGAACGAGGGGGGAAAAACTGCTGGATGCAGGTTCTTTAACCATGAAGAAAAATTTGGCGACGCGTTTCGGGTTAATGATTCACAGGGCTTGACCCAGCATGAAAAGCCGACGTCCTGCAACCGAAAAACCCCGGGCTTGGTGTTGCCCGCACGGAAGGGAGCACCTTCTCTCGACTCACCCCCAGTCCTCCCCCTCTTTGCTCGCTTACCACCTGCATTTGCCCCCTGTTCAGAAAAAAAAATTTGAGGGGGATGAAAGTTTTGGAACGTCTTATTAAAAGACGGCAAATCATAGCTATTCTCAAATCCCTAAAATCAAAACAAATTGCTGTATTAAAATTTTTAACTGCAAGGGGGTTTATCAACAAATCGGGCTGGGCAAAAGTGCAAAAAAACACTATCGAAATGAAAAACGGAAAAAAAAGGATTTTTGGCACCTATCAATTCCCGGTGGGGCTCCCAAAATTGCGGGTTAAAAATTTAACTAAAAGGGTGGCTCTAAAAACAAATCGGACGGGGAAAAAGTCCAAAAAACATGTACTAAATGTATACGGATAATAAAAGGTATTTTTGGCACCTATCAACCGTGGGGGGCTACAAAATTGCTGGATTAAAATTTTAACTGCAGGTACCTCTACAAAAAAGCTGAACGGGGCAAAATTAAAAAAGAACACCTATTGAAATGTATACGGATAAAAAAAGTGGATTTTGCACCTAACAAAAACCTGCAGTTATTTGAAAAGTTTGTACCAAATATAATTCAGCTCCCCCAATACCCAAGAAATATTTCAACAGTAAATGTTAATAATAAGCTATTGCAATGCAATTCTGCAATACAATATCCAGATTTTTAAAAAGAGCTTGTCTGTGTTTCACCCATGGCCCCCCCCCCATCCCCCTAAATTTACAGGGAGTGCCCCTTAAAAAATTCTCTCCAATACCTAAAATCTGCAAATCTCGATCTAAGAGTCAAGGATCACAAAAATAGGCTGTCTCTGGAACAAATAAAAAATTTTCGCTGAGCGTTTGCACAGAGGCAGACGCCGCCCCTTTTTGCTTTGAGATACGACACACATGATCATAAACGGGAAGGGGCTGTTCATGTAAATGAGGTCATTGATTTTTCCAGCCAATCGCAACCTACACTCCCAGCTATGTCGCACCAAATCTCACCCTCTTTTTTCTGTAATCTGATTTTCTCCCCAAAATGACAGGAAGCGCCAAAAATTCGCGTATTAATAGATTATAACAAATTTTAACCTAAATTTCGGTGACAAAAAAAACCGTCAATAAAAATTTCCGTGCCGAATTCAACTTTGTCGAAATAATCGCTCAACCTATTATTTTGAAATATTTTTTTAATTTTTTTTTTATTTTTTTGTTTTCCCTTTTATGTTTTTTTCAGTTTTTTTTTTTTTTTTTTAAAACCCAGGGAAGGGGGGAATTGTTACTTTTTTTTTTTCACTTGATAGTCAATATGCTAAAACTTACAATCTGTTCAGTCTGACACAGGCTGCAGTCAGGGAGCACTTTTCTGTCCTGGTCACTGGCTTACTACACAAAAACAATGGGCTACTTTTTAATCCCCAGGGCTGACTGTGCAGCCTTTTTCCCAAAAGGCTCTGTTTTGGGCACCGGGGGGTTTCCCGATTGGCCGACAGAGCAGGAAACCCTTTTATTGCCTGCGGGACGAAACCCCCATAAACTATGTCTGCACGACGTCAAAAGTTCGCTGTAGACTACGACCTGAAGTCCCGCCCAAAAAAGCTGTGGGGGGGGGGCGTAAGGGCAATGCTACCAAATATAATGAAAAGAAATGGAAAATTTTTGCTTTCAGAAAGTAAAAAAATGCCTTAAAATTTTTTCTCATTATTTTGCTTTTTTGCAAATACAAAAAATTTTTGGGTTTCCCAATTGACTTAAAACAGGGGAAGGGTTTTTTCGTTTTTATGTCAGAAAGTAGAAAAAACCTGTGGTGGGCTTTTTTCATAGTGAATGGAAAAATGCGGGTTTTAAAATTAAAAAATTTACTACAATAAGTTCGCTCTTTGTGTTATTTAAAACCCTCATCTATGGCTCTCTCTTTTGGTTGTTGGCTTGTAATGGGACAGGGGAAATATTTTCCGTTTTTCTCCTGCTTCTAGTGATCTTATGTGGAACAGAATGGGGAATAAATTTTTAACGAAGTGGAATTCTTTAAAATTTTTCGGAAAACTTGGGTTCTGAACGAACCCAAATTTGGGTGATTCCCGGGAAGAACGTTTTTATTGCTAAAATGGCCCGGAGCACAGGGCGTGACATGGGGGCAAGAACTCTGGAGATAAAAAGGAACACCCTAAATACAGGCAGACTGAACCAATCGGGGACCGTCGGTTTCTGTACTCCAGCCCAAAAAAAAATTTGGACGCCATTTAAATCCTCACACTTCTCACTTTCTGCCCTGACAAAAAGCATTAGCTCTCCTGCTTTCAACTCTTTAAAAAAAACAAATTGCTTTTATCATGTTGGGGTGGTGGAGATCACCACAAGTCTGTCAGTTGCCCACCTTAGCCACCAGCTTTTTGTATCTGCTGCTCCCTAAAATCTTTCTGAAAAAAACTGCTTTATCAGGACTGGGGAAAAGAGCTTTCCCAGTCTTGTTCACACATTTAACGCTATCACTTTATCATTTTTTTTGTTTGGGGGGTATTCTCCCTAAATCCGGGGGGTGTAATTCTGCCCCAAACATTTAAATTTCATCGTTTTTTGCTGGAGGCATTTCTACCCAAAGGGGGTTCCCAAGTTGGTTAGTGGGTTTTTTTTAGTGAAATACAGGTGGATTTATCATATCAGACTCTTATTAAACAATTGTACATTTTTTTTTATCAGAAGAAAGTCAGCCCAGAGAGGTGGCACTCTTCCCCTGGAGTGACAGTGGCACAAACATTCCGGGGAAGCCAGGCGCAGCACAGTAAGGGGACGTCCAGCAGGGGCCCTCATGAGCCAACTCCCGGGTCCTAGGGCCTGTTTGACCACCAACTAAAGGGTTTCTTTTTGGTTGACTATTTTATCCCATTTCCCCCCCAAGATTACCCCAGCCAAGAGTGGGAGGGTTTAAACCCAAAACCCTTATTAGATGGCCCGGGAACACTCAGGGGCCCTCACTTTCGCCACCTCCACACTCTGTCATTGTGCCACTTCACATCAGCTCTCTGTATTGGGCCCTCCCCCCTCCAAATTGCCATTGTCCCAAAACTTCTTGATGTGCTGCCCCCTTCTAAATTTGTATTGTGCCATCTTCCCTCATGCTGGCTGCCGTCATTTCCACTCTGGGGTCATTGTCCACTCTCTGACCTCTGCTCTTTTGCGCCTTCATTTTTCCACACTGGTCAAAGTGCCAATCTGTGGCACTGAAGTTGTTGCCACCCCCCACACTCTGTCTTTGTGCCACTGTCGAGATCATACTGCGCTGTTGATGACTCATCTCCACGTGGTCATTGGCCATTTGTGGGCCCCTGTTGTTGCTGCCACCCCCAAAATTTGTATTGTGCCACTCTGGGGGCCTATCTGCTGTGCCAATTTGACCATGTCCACCGGGAACCCCCCGTGGTTTCCTGAATGCTTTTCCCCCCTCCCCAAACCAATGCTTGCCACTTTTTGGGTTTTCCCCTTTTTTTATCTGTCAAAAGGGAATGAAAAGGATCAGGTTTTTCTACCAAAAGCGGAGGGGATACAGAACACAAAAGACAGCAAATACCCCTTTTTACTGGTCACTCTTTTTTTGGATCAACCCCTGTTTTTTTTTTGTTTTGCAATACTGTTTGGATTATTGACCGATTAAAAGGGGACACTGACGGATAAAAGGGAAAGGGGCAAAATGATAGAGATTCAAGAAAAATTTTACTGCGACCCCTTTTCCCACCATTCCAAGGGGGCCCTCTAATGTATCAGGCTTTTAAAACAAACAGGTTTCTGTCATATTCTGTACGGTTTAAAGCTCTGGCCTCGTTGAAGTGACCCCCTGCTGTGACGTCCCCTTACTGTGCTCGATCTGGGCGGCTCCAGTAATCTATTTATTTGTTCTTTGCGCTATCGTGGGTCTTGCCCCAGCTTTTTTTTTTTCCAGTGGCGCTGACATGCTATCAGCGCATTCCTCTTCAGTTTTTTGGAAAAATTTTGCCCCCGTTATGCCCAGAGAATTAAAGGTGAAGCTTCTAAAGCGGGGCAGTCATGTGGTTCAACTAAAACACAGTTTGTAAAAGACCAACCAAGCCCCCTTTCCATTTTTGGGCAGGGAGAATTTTTCTACCCCCCACCCCCCGAGCCGGGAAATGCGTTTTTTTTAAGGCGGTTTGCCCCCAATAAATTCGTCGAAAGTTTTTTTTGTCGGAAAATTGGGCGAATCAAATTTTTTTGAGAAATTCCCCCATCCTAGTGGATACTGATCCCTTTTTAAAAGTACAACTTAGGGGGGGGGTTAATTAACCTGAAAAGGGTGCTTTCACACGGGCCAGTTTTGGTGCATTTTAACTGTCCCCAATTAAACTCCCTTTTTTTTTTTTACCCAGCGTTCTTTCAGTCGCTAAAACGTTCAAAAGTTGTTTCAAGTACAAAAATTTTTGTTTTAAGTTTGTGGATTCACACACACTGTTTATTACTTACTTTTCAAAAGTTTAGTAAGGAAAAAACTTCTGGGAAAAAAGGAGATGATTTTTTGCGGAGTTTAAAAAAAAAAATTTTTGTGGAAAACAGGCCAAAAAAATGTCTCTTTTTTGGGAACATAAAAAAACCTCCGTGAATCATGGCGCTGATTACTCAAGTGACTGCACACATTGAAAAACCCCTTTTTTGAAATTTTTTTTGTAAAATTTTTTTTTTTTTTTTGGAAATTTTTTGAGATTTCCCAAAGATCAAGTAAGGAAATTTTTTTTCTGGGGGACCTCGTTACTTCCACTTTTTAAAACCCCGCCCTGGCTTTTTTATAAAAAGGAAATGAAAAATTTTATTTTTAAAAAATCGTGAAAAAAAAAAACCCCCAATTTTTGGGATGATTTTCCTAGTGGTTTTTTGTTTGCTCCAATAATAGCCTTTGTGGTGTAAAATTTCCCCTTTCCTTCTTTTGGGAAAAGGGGGGGTTTAAAAAGTTTCAATTTAAATTTTTTTTTTCATTCAATTTGGAAAAAAATTAAATTTTTTTGATTAAATTTAAATCATCCCCCCCTTGGGAAAAAAAAAATTAAAATTTTTCAAAGTTTAAACATAAAAAAAAAAAACAGGTTTAATTTTTAACCCTTTTTTTGAAATTTTTAATCAAAGCCCATTTTCCCCCCCTTTTTTAAAAAACCCCTTTTTGTCCCAAAAATTTTTTTTTTTGGATTAAAAAAAAAAATTAAAATTTCCTTTTTCCCCCCAAAAAAAAAAATCAATTTTAAGGTAGAGAGGACAAAAATTAAAAAGGGGAAGGGGACAAAAAAATTTTGCCAAAAAAAGGCCAAAACTTCCCCCCTTTAACCAAATAAAAATTTTTGGGGGAAAAACCCCAAACCCTTTAATCTTAAAAAAAGAAAATAAAAGACCCTTGGGGAAAAAAAAAAGGGGGGCCCCAAACAGGGCCCCCCAGGAATTTGGGGGGGGGCTTCCACAAAAAACACTTTTACCCCCAAAATTTTTTTTTTAGGGCATACAAGCCCTTTAAAAAAAAATTTTTTGGGGGCAAAAAAAAACCCCCCCAAACCCAACTAAAAATTTTTCTCTTCTAAAAAAATTAAATTTTGGGTTAATTTAACGGTTTGGGAAAAAAGGCCCAATAAACCCCCTTCAACCCCAAAAATTGGGGCCCCCCATCGGGGGGAACATTGGTTTTTTGGGGGGGGGAAAAAAAAAAAAAAAGATTTTGGTAAAAAATTTCCCAAATTTTGGAAAAAGGGGGGTTTTCCCAAAAAAAAATACCCAAAACCCCGCAAAAAAAAATTTTTTAAAATTTTCCCCGATGGCCCCCCGGGTTTTGACAAAGGGGAAATTAAAAAGGCCCCCCCAACTTTCCCCCCAACCCCGGGGAACTAAAGGTTAAAAGAAAGGGGGCCCTCCCAAAAAAAAATTTTTCAATTTCCCCAAAAATTGGGGACTATCAAAAATTTATACCAATAAAAAAAGGTTGTTTATTATTGGTTTTTGTTTTTGTTTAAAAATTAAAAAAATTTTTTTTTTTTTATTTCGGGGAGGTAAATTTCCCGGAAAAAAGTTTTTTTTTTAAAAAGGGGGGGGAAAAAAAAAGGGGGGTTTTTTAAGGGGGGCCCGTTTTTTTACCCATGGTGTGTTGGTTAAAATAAAACTAAATTTTTGGGGAAAGAAGAAAAAGGGCTAAACCCTTCCCAGTTTTCCCCCGAAAAAAAAATTCAGTTTATGAATTTGGGTTTAACCTTGTGGGGAAAAAATAAAAAACTTGCCCACCCAAATTTTTTTTGGGGGAAAAAAATCCCCCCTCAATTTTGGGTTTTAAAACATCTTGGGTTTAAAAATAAATTTTTTCCTAAAAAATTTTTATTTGGGGAAGGTAAAACCCCCTTGCGACCGGGTCCCCAAAAAAAAAAAAAATCCCCTTTGGGGGGGCCCCGGTTTTTGGGTTCCCGGGGGAAAACCCCCCTTAAAAAGGGGCTTAAAATGGTTTCAATAGGGGGCCGTCGTGCCCAAAAAAAAAAGGAAATTTTTCCTTGTGGCCGTGTTGGTTTTTTGGTTTAAAAAAATTTTTTTTTTTTTTCATTTCAAGATGGGGGAGGTGCAGAGTGTACATCAACGAGCCAAAAAAAGAAAAAAAAAACTTTTTCAATCTTCCCAAATGGCTGCAATGAAACAAAGAGTGAAATATTTAAAGGGGGTCTGAATACTTTCTGCACCCACTGTAGTGTGTATGGCCCTGTAAACAGCCTGGGGAAAACATACATATTGGCCCAGAGTGTCAAGTTTGAGCATACACATGGCTACCCAAGTCTCCCTAGATATTTCAAAGCCACAGAAATAATAAAGTTCATGTTTCCACCTGAATCTGCATCTGTAACCATTGTACCCGAGAAAGCAAATCAAGCATAAAACACAGCGTTCAAAGCCAAACCAGCGGCAATCGGCATGTCTGAAAATGAGGCAAACACATCCCCACTCTAGTAATGGCACTGCAAAACATCAAGTGGACACCTTCTAAGCATCATTTTGCCGTCAAAACAAAATGGTGGTATGTAATGGGCTTAAGGTACACCACACTACTTGCGCACCTGTGGTACCAACCAAATAACCAAAATCCCCTTTGGGAGGATGAACTGTCCATGCTTTGGGATTCTGTGGTAAAAGCCATACACTCTCAGAACTGGAGTGCTATCCACATGCTGCTTTACAAGTATTGGTTGGCCGTCGTGAACCTCAAAAACAGTCTTGCTCGGCAACATTTCCATTACACATTGTGTTAGCACTAGTGTTGAGCGATTTTTATCGACAAAGTTGAAATCGGCAAGGTTTTAATGGTGATCGAAATTTCCAGATCATGCAATAATTAAGGTTAAAATCTGAGCATCATCTATGAAGATCGCGGCCTTTTTCGCGCTCCGGGTTACCTGTAATTTTGTCGTCCAGCATATCAGATTACAGATAGACAGGGAGAATGTGTGTGCGACGTCATGACGGGATTGTAAATGGTTGCGATTGGCTGAAAATCCATGACCTCGTTTTAAACATAGAACCACAGCGTTTCCTGTTTCTCAGCCTCAGGTCTCTCAGCGTCCTCATAGGGATATGGACCCTGCGCTCTGTTTTGTGCCAAACTCTCAGGCGAAAATAGTCAATTCTGCACAGAGAAACCTCTACTATTAGCTGTGATCCTTCCAATTTAGTAAAGATTTAGAGATTTTGAGAAGATTTTATGTAGTTAGCTAGAGAATTTTAAAGCAGCATCTACAGGCTGTAAAATTCAAACGGCGGTGGCAGCGTGGGGGGGGCGGGGGGGGCCCGCGGTGTCACACATGACAAGCTCTATCTATAAAGAACACTGATTAAAGATTCACACGCTCAAGACTTATGTGTAGACATTGTAGTGAAATATCTTTATTATTAACAGTTTTGCTATTGAAATAATATCCTGATATTGGGCAGCCTGAACTTAAATTGATACACATCATTTCTAGTAACTGCAGGGTCTCTTTGTTAGCTGCAAAACTCCACTTTTATTATCAGTATACATTTCAGAAAGGTTGATTTCATTTTTCATTTTAACCTATTTTACACCTGGTGACTGTTGATATATCCACCTTGCACTTAAATTACAATACAGCAATCTTGTAGTCAGCACAGGTATGTTTTGTTGTGCCTAAAAATACCGTGTAACGTACGAAGAAACATTCACAGTTATTTTTTTTTTTTAGTGTTTTTTGACTTTTGCACACCCAGCAATTGTTTCATTGACGCAGCATCCACGTAAATCATTAAAACAGCAATTTCGATATTCACCACAGGTGAGATTGAAAGTTGGCAAAAAATACCGTTTATTATTACCCAAAACATAACAGTTACTGTTTTTGACTTTTGCAACCCAGCAATGTTCATTGACCGCAGCATCCACGTAAATCGTTAAAAACAGCAATTCTATATTCACCATAGGTGAATTGAAAGGTGCAAAAAATACCGTTTAATAATACCAAACCTAACTGTTACTTGTTTTTTGACTTTTGCACACCCAGCATTGTTCATTGACGCATCATCCACCGTAAATCTTAAACCAGCAATTCTATAGTTCACCACAAAGGTGGAATTGAAAGGAGTTCAAAAAAAACTGTGTATTATACCGAAAACATAACAGATAACAGACTCCTTTCCCGGCAAACTTGTTAAATCTGGGGGTTCAGATCAGGTTGTAATGGTCATACTGCTGTCCAGGACATGGTTATAGTCCAATGTCCCAGTGAAAACTGAAAATGGCGTTTTGAAAACTAACTTTTTGCGGCCATCTTTTAAATCTGGGGTCCCATGCTTTTTGAGGCTCATGCTGCGGTCCAGGACAGGATATTCAAATGTCCATTCAAGTAACATATGGTTCAAATCCTACTGCCTTCTGGCACTTTTATTTGTGGGTGATGCCAGGTTTAAGGGTCTGGCTGTGGTACAAGACAGGGATTAGTGAAATGGTCGTGACTTTTTTCGTGACTTTTATAACCTAAGTGTGTTGCCTAAGATGTAAGACGAATCCATTTGACTATTTGTTGTGGATGTTAATTTCAGCTTCTCCACCTTGTTTTGGGTGTAATAATGAAGGTGTTGTTTTGCTCTCAAATAGACTTTATAATTGGTAAAATCGCTCATAATCGATGCTCACTATCGAAAAACCTTATCGTGATAGCGCCGACTATCGACTATCGCTCGATCTCGATAGCCAACGCAATCGCTCAACACTAGTTAGCACATGAGGAAGTGACAGGTCACTTCTTTCAGCCAATGCACATCACTGGACCAGAAGTTGCTTGTGGGAATTACCAATGTAAATTTGTGGTTGGAACAACAAAGCAATCTAAAAAATGTTCCACCACTGCACCTCTAAAGTACAGCCCACCATTCAAACACTAAGATATTGTTGACTATTTTCCGGGCTTTAAGTAACATCCTGACAACAAAGTGACAAGTTACTTCTTCACAGGATGGCTTCCACGGGGCAAGTGTAAGTCGATGTAGGGAAACTAGAACACTATTGACGAACACACAGGCCAAAGCATAATAAAAAATCAGGTGTCCTCACCACGCATGGTACACGAGCCTATATGCATGTATTCTTTTAATTGCATCCAACTCAAAGTTGTTTGGACATGAAAGACAATGCTGGCAGATAACTGGGATATAGAAGCATTGTCTGACAAGGGCAAATCTCATCTGTGGGACACACATCTATCTTGGTAACGGGCCCCTGAAGATATCAGCACATATTGGATAGTAGATCAGTCCTCAGTGCGTTCTGTGGAAGCTTTCATCCTTGCCAGAAATAAAGCTCAGCAGGGCGACAAAAAAAAAAAACAGACAACAGACTGGAGATTGACTCAGCAGATGACACCAGCTTGACAGTCTGTTCTACAAGTGGCAGGCCTGTTTTGCACTCATGGTTTTAGTCTTCAAAAAATTAGCAAGACCAAAAGTTGCCAAAGCCTCATCGAACTACTACAGTTTCTACTTGGGGACACGTGTATGAAGCTTTTAGAAGCACCAAAAGTCAGTGGGCTGTGATGTATGATGCGGCAGTCGAATTTGTATTGGCCAAACTAGGCGCATAAGTGATCGGACAGGCAGACCTATTTTAATGTGATCTGCCGGATCCCAAGTGGACCTAGATTTGCTGTTAGAGACCAAATTGCCAATTTTTTCTCAATGTATACCAGTACAAAAATAAAAAATAATGTACGATTATGAATATTTAAAAAAACAATAGGACCAAAGTTTTAAGCTAAATTTACAATATAAAAATCACATAAACATATACAAAATTCAAAAAACAGCAAGAATTTTCTCTTGTAACAGGTATTTTAAAAGGTATAGGTTAAGATTTGAATTAGAAACTGTATAGAGAGGAACCAAATGTCCTAAATGTCATTCCTACTGTTCAATATTTTTCTTTGTAGTATGTCACAATGCCGGCTCTTGCTCTTCGAGCTTTCCCAATCCCTCCTCAACTTATACCAGGTAAATAATGGAAACACATTGAGGTTAATTATCAAAGTTAAAAAAGCATAACTGTGGGTACAGTATATTGGGCGACATGTCTGATTTTCCAAGCAATATTTTTGGGGCTTTAAATGAGGGTTCTCTCAGTGGATGATAATGCATATGGTTCCAAATTCCCAAATAAGTCAGTATTTTCCCAATAAAAATACCTTTACCGCAAGCTGGAGGCAAAGCCCATTCTACTATACCAACAGTAGATAACCCTACAGTGATTCTGGGAATAGACAGTGAACCATCCCAAGAAGGGCCCTGAACATCAGGGTACACTTTTGAGAAGGATGCGAGATGTTTATGTCTGATACCTACGCACCCCATCTTTCACCCATAAAATACACAACCGACAAGCTCAGATCAAGCAAAACATTTTTATTATTTGTAAGACAAAAACACAGAACAAAAGGAGCCCTTTAACTTTGGCGGACTATGTTCAAATGGGCCATGATGGATTCCAACATGGATTTAATATCAGCCAACATGGCCTTGATCTGCCCCAGCTGCTGCTTGATGCTGGCTATTGTGGCCTCTGATGACTGGAGAGCTGGTAGTGGGTGTGGCACTGGCTGCTCCAGGGGGACCGTTGCCTGTGAGTGAAACATGGAAAGAAAGGTGAGGATGACCCAGGTCTTTTCGTTTTAGAACAATGTTACAACCTAGTTAATCATTCACCATTCCCATCACATACAGTTAGCTCCATATATAATTGGTCACTGAGACAAATTGTGTTTGTTTTACCTGTTTACAGAAAAATCTTAAACTTCTAGTTATATAATGGACGTGCACAAGTCCACACTTTCAGCTTTCATTTGTATCAACATTAAAATTAGAGGAAGGGTTTTTGATTTTCCCCTCCTTAACATGAGCCACAATGTTTTTTATGGAACCAAAATTAATTTGACAATTGAGTCAAAGGCTGTTTCATGGGCAGGTGTGGGCAACTCCTTCATGATGTCATTATCAATGAAGCAGATAAAAGGCCTGGAGTTGTTTGAAGGTGTGGTACTTGCAGCTTTGGCAGTCAAGCAAACATGCGGTCAAAAGAGCTATCAATGCAGATGAAACAAGCCAGCCTTAAAGGAGTTGTCTCATTACAAGCTTTCAGCCTACTTCAATGCTTCTGGCAGCAAAGGATTTTTGAATTTAGGGGCATGCTTCTTGTCTGCCTCTTCTCCTCCCTCTTCCCCCTTCCCTTCAGCACACAGAAAGCTCTCCTCCATAACTTCTATACAGCAGGGGGAAGGTGAGGGGGTTTGCTGCCAGAGTTAACCCTGTGTGTGCCTGCCTAGGTCTGCTGCAGGCTACTCACTGCTAGACCAGCTGCACTGTCATCTCCACAGAGTTGGAAGACAGGAGAGGGCTGATATATGAGTGTGGAGAGGTCTATGAAGCTGTGTATGCTAATAGCAGGGAAGGGGGATGCAAGTGTTCCTATACCCCCTGCATAGCATACAAATCTCCATCTCAAGAAACAACAAACAAACCCTGTCAGAACAGACACAGGGCAGCTGTGAAGTGAGTTACTATAATCACAATGTGTCACTAATACAGCAGAGCAGGGAGGGGTATGAACAGAGGCGTAACTTCAAGCTCTTGGGCCCTGGTGCGAAAAGTGAAATGGGGCCCCCCAGTTACCATGCACCATTTACAATGCTGGTATCTTCTTATGTGGCAGGAGGGTTTTTGGGCCCCCTCAGGCTGCTGGGCCCGGTAGTGACTGCTACCACTGCACCCCCTGTAGCTACGCCCCTGGGTATGAACTGTTCACATGCCCCCCTGATCTGTTCTATTAGTATAGTCACAGCTCCACAGACACATCATGATTATAGTAACACACTTCACTGCTGTCAGCCTCACCTCTGCTCTCCTCAATCTGTGTAGGGAGCAGGAGGGAGCAGGCACACACAGGGTTAATCCACACAGACACAGAAGCCAGAGCCCTCCCCCCTCCCTTCCCTACAGAAGCATACTGTGCAGGAGGGGTTCTGTGCTCTGACCTGTATTCAGAAACAGATGAGTCATCAGCACTGACAGCCAGTGAGATAAAGATCAACAGGTCAGCTGCGATTTCAGGAGCTGATGCACTACTACTAACAAGGATAACTCAAAATCAGTAGGACATTTGTAATTAACATATATTGCAAAGCTGCTTGTTTTTTAAAGATCTTTTAATTAAAACCCAATCATTGTAGCGAGACAACCCCTTTAAGCTACAAAACCTAAAATAAAACATCCGAGAATTTGATACAACATAAGAAGTGGCAAAATCGACGGTTTGGTGGAGGCAGTCTGATCACTTGGGCATGCATGCCTGCCAGTGGCACTGGTTCACTAGTCCTTAGTGATGATGGGACACAGGTCAGAACCAGCCAGATGAATGCAAAGCAACCAGAGAGAGTTTATTAAAGCCAAGATGACAAATATTCTTGAATAGCCAAGTTAGTCACAACCCAATATAGGAAGCACTTCACTTGTGAAAGGCTCAACCTGAGACAGGTAGGCCCCCAAACAACCAGCAACTGAAAACCGCTGCAGTAAAGGCCGGGCCGCATATTACAATTGAGGAAACTCAGCGTTGTGTGATGTCTCCGAGTTCCAGACTTCGTGCAGTCATTGCCCACAAAGAGTTTTCCACCAAGTATTAGAAGTTTACATTTTTGGTCGAATAAGTTAATTTGTCAACTTGCTTGGGAGCCCCAGAAATGAAGGGATGGGGGTGACCAAATTATTGAGTTACTCATTGTATAGTTCTACATTCAGTGTGGTAATGTACCTAACCAAAGATAGAAAATTGTTGTCTCTGCCCAAATATATATGGACCTCACTGTAGACCAAGGAGGACATACATGAAATCTGTGTCGGGGTAAGACTTTATTGTTTGCCAAGAGCAACCAATCTCAGCTCCACTTTAATTTCATATAGTATTGTGCAAAAATAAATGGAGATCTCAGATTGTTTTCTGGGTGTAAACCAAGAAACTAACAACGACCCAATTTTCAGCCCTGAACACCATTTTTGTTCAAGTAATCATGGTACCTTACCAGCTACTTTAGGCTATTTGGTTACACCTACCTCCTGGCATGACTCTGGGGCGACCAACTCCAGTTGGGCCCCTGTTTCCCCAGTTGTTTCATTCCGGCTGTGGTGGTGGCTGCTGCTGGTGGTCTCCTGAGCTGCTTGCTGTGCTGTGACAAGTAAATGAAATAGTCATACTGACCAACCAGTGTCCCAGACAAGTATTTTGCCTGCCATTGAATGTCAAATTGTCTGTTGTTTTTCTGCCTTCTGTTCTACTTTGCTACTTCTTGGATCCGAATTGGTCCTCAAAAGGGCCAAGAAGGTGTGGGACCCCTCTGCATGTGAGTTTGCTTTTGAAAATGTAATAACTGACCATCAAAAGAACATGTGTGATAGTTTCCCAAATGGACCCTGGGCTCCTGATATAAGAAATAGTTTACTGTTGGCACTTGGGGTCCTGCAGTGGTGTCTGTATGTCATTGTTCCCAAAGCAAGTTGTATTTTAAGCCATCTTTCAAAGTACAATCTCAACCCCCCCAGCCGGCTAAACAGTGAGGCAGTGGAAACCATTGGATCTGTCGGGAGCACTGCTGGTGGGTTATGAACCACTGCCTTTCATTGCTAACGTGTGTTACAGCTTTGAACACAGACCCCACCAGGTTTGGTTGGCGATATATAATTGAAGTCAGGATGTGTAACTTCCTTTGGTTATTGTGCCTAGTTGGGGGCGTGTTCTCCGAAATTGTGAGAGTTGGTGGGATGATTTTAGAAAGGGAAAAGTGTTTCTGTAAACCGGAGTATTGGGTATTGTAAACATGAGCAACAATTGATGATGGTCGGCTTGTGGTTTACACATTTCCAAATGGACATTGGTGTAATATAGTTGGGAATATGTTAATGTTATTAGCACATGGGGTCATTCGAGTTGAACCTGACCAAGGCATGTCAAATGCATAAAGCATGTATGTTAGCATTGTGTCGATGTTGTCAGCTTTTCCAACAAGGAAATCAGCTTGCTGCCAACAGAGCCGTTAATATATAGTATTTTTGGGAAACATATCACTACCTTCTTTCTGCTCTATTTTCCGCAGAATCCTCTCATACCGTTGGCGATTGCGGGACTTCAGGTCGGCGAAGCGTTTTTGGACCTGCCGCGGGGTGTGGTGGGTGGCATATCGTTCCGTGAGGTCCTCCGCCAGACGCCTCATTATTGCCCGTTTCCGCACATTTCTGTGGCGACAGGGCAAATGATCATATTGTTCCTGGCGGAGGAACCTCACAATGTGAAAAATTTATTGAGGGGTGAACTTGACCCGGGTACGTCTCCTTCTCCAATGAGGCGTCCTTGGCTGGTTTGGAGCTGTATGTGTGTGAGAGAGGATGAAAACAGGTTGAAGTCATTGTGAGTCATGTAATCAACAACTAACCAAGTGTCCTCATGCATTTGTCTCACAAAAAATATACTGTGGTTCATCTAGTGTTTCTGTAATGTAGTCCAAACAAAATCACATACTGCTGCTTACCCCTTCGCCGCCATTGCCTATTCTAGGTTGCAGTCTCCTGTTAGATTCAATCCAACGTTGCTTTAACCACGTGGTAAGTGCTTCCCGCACGGAGAGCTGCCAGTAATGCTCCAAATACCAAACAAAAATCCACAAAGCGGAAATTCCAGCGGGTGCCTTTTCCACGATCTTTATTCCTTATATCATTCTACAGGACAGTGTAAGATAGCATCCAACACCAACACGTTTCAGGTCCCACTGGACCCTTGTTCACAGCATACAAACACTTATTCCAGCATTACATATATATGTGAATTAAAAACACGTCATAACATCACGTGACAATGGGTGTAAACTAATATTTTAACCCCTATATAGATAACTTCTATGTTACTGTGGCTATCAATAGCCTACCACAAGATTTAAAAGTAACTATTACTATTTATATTACCTGTGCCAAAATCCTAATATGCAGCGAATGGATGTACATAAGGTCATTCCGTTTGTTCATTCCTCTGGGGAAACGCGTATCACATTCCATGATCCAGTGTGCTTCATGCAACCCGACTTTATGTTCCCAATTGCCTCCTCTATGTGGCTTACTCACTCTATCATCTATACTGCATCGAAAAGTTGCAGTTTTACCTGCATGCAATTCTACAAAGTGTTTAGAAGCTCCCGATATATGCGTTTTTTTTATTTAGAATGCCCGCCAGATGTTCAGCAACTCTATGTTTAAATTTTCTTATCGTACTCCCTATATACATAAGATTACACTGATTACATAATATGTAATAGACAACATGGTCTGTTTCACAGTTTACATATTGTTTCAATTCAAATTTCTTCGTATTTGTACTGTTGTAAAATGTATCACCTTAAACTAATAATGTGCATGAATTGCATCTGTTTCTTCCACATGGGAAGCAACCTTGATATTGTAACCAGGTCTTTTCTTTTCTGCTTACATATGTACTGGGGGATAATTAATTAGCTAGTGTTTTACCCCTTCGTGATACACATTTAATACCCTCTTCCACATATTCTTTCAAAATGGCGTCCTGACGTAAAATCTGAGGTTTTTAAAAAAGATGTTTTTTATACTGTTAAAATCATCACTAAAGCTATTTGAAAAAACTACCTGCTTCTTTGATTGCCTATTTTTACTGCTTCTCAGTTTACTTAATAAAGTGTGTTGTGTGGTTCCCTTAACTTTATTAAATGCCTCTTCCAAGAAATATACCGGGTAACCTCGTGTCTCCAACCTCTTATCAATAATCTCTTTTTCTTTTAAAAGATCCATATCCAAAGAGCAAGTTCTCCTAGCTCTTATGTACTCTCTGCTCGGAATTGCCGCTATTGTATGTATGGAGAGATTGCAAGTCGCTTGCAGTAACTAGAGTGGAATTTGTTTAGAATTTCAGGAAAACTTCGGTTCTGAACGAAGTCGAAGTTTGGGGGACTTCGGGTGAACGAAGTGTGCTTTTGATTGATAAAATGGCTGCGAGCACATGGCGTTAAATGGGGCAAAGCACTCTGGGAGGAAGAAGGGTATAGCCTGCATGACATGTGCAGAGATGAAGCCAGTCAGAGACCGGCGGGATTCTGTGACGTCACCGCACTATATAAGACCGAGCGCGCCGCTGGCAGCTCACACTCCTCTCACTGTACTGATCAGGGAAGGTGCCGCCACGGCTGATTGTTACTGAAGAACTGATTTTTATACAGTGATTTTTGTGGGGTGTCTCAGCTTGTCTCAGAGACTGCTTCTCTTAACGTTCTATTTCTGATTTTGTGGGGTATTGGATCTGAAGTCCAGTGTGCGTCCACTGCAGCTGCATATACATTTTAATGCTATCTGCTCACAGCACATTGAATATCCAAGGGGGATCTAAGCCTGCTCCTGTTGTATTCATTTAAAGAAACAGCGTTTTTACAATACAAATACCACTTCATTTTTGGCTGCTCAATTCTTTTGCGCAATTTACATTCAGGGGTTAATTAAGCGTTGTTCTGCTGTGGTGACTAAAATAAACCGTCTTTCACCGCCAAAAAATAAATTTTTCCTGTAGCATAATCACAAGCGAAGGTTAATTACAATTTTTTCTCTTGTTGTGTAGCGTAAAAAAACACGCCATTGTAACACGCTACAAAGCTCGTGGTTTGTGGTTGCTCAATTGTTTGCCGCAATTTATATCCAGGGGTTAATTAAGCGTTGTTCTGCAGTTGTACTCAGTAAAAGAAACTTTGTTTTTCACCGCCACAAAAGAAATTCTGTAGCATAATTCATATCCGAAGGTTAATTAAGCCTGTTTGTGCTTTTATATTCAGTAAAACACACAGTGTTTTTAAACGGCACATACAAGTCAATTTTTCCTGCCCATTTGTGGAGCGCAATTTATATCCCAGGGTTACCCAAGCTTGTTACTGGGTTCATTTGGAGTCAAATACAGGGTGTGTATTTATCATATACAGATATCTTCATCAAACAGTGTCTGTACATTTTAGAACAAACAGTATGTCAGACAGAGAGGTGGCAGGCTCTTCACCTGCGAGTGGCAGAGGCACAAACATTCCTGGAGCAGGCCCAGGTCGCAGCACAGCAAGGGACGTCGCAGCAGGGGTCACTCGGTGAGGCCCCAACTGCCGCTGTCATCTAGCGACCGTGTGTTGTTCAGCAACCCAATGGTTCTTGATTGATTGACTAGGTCATCCACTTCCTCCCAGATGACATCTGACAACCCCAGCCAGAGTCGGTGGGAACGTCAGACACAACCCTTAGTTGGCATGGCCCGGGAGCAGGTCAGCGGCCCTCACCTGTCCTCACCCGCCTCTGTCCCATCCGGTTCCCTCAGCCAGAGATCTACTATGTGGTCTGGGCTCAGCGCCACTATATAGTGAGGGCGAGGATGAACAATTTGAGGAGGGCAGTCAGCAGCTACTTGGCAGCGAAGAAATGGGGCCAATATCCCCTGCTTCCTGCAGTAGGTGGCAAAGTATAGATGTTGAGAGTGGCAGGGGAGGTCATGTTGTGAGGGGTCAGCCTCTACATACCAAGACCGGTGATGAGGACAGCAGTGACGATGAAACACAAATAGATGATGATGTAGCCGACCGCACTTGGGAGCCGGGTGAGGCAAGGGCTTCATCATCGCCAGGAGAAGAGGGCATCAGCTTGCACGTCAGTCAGCGGCGCAGCCAGCAAGTGGGTTGTGTGGCCGTGAGTCAGCAGGGTAGCAGCAGTGTGAGGTCGGGAGCCAAGCGGCCACGGGGTAAAAAACCCGCTTCGCAGGTCCAAGAAAGTAGCAGCACAGGGGCTCAGCGAGGCAGCGGCGGCAGTAGTCACTCAGTGCGGAGCGTTGGCGGTAAAATCCGATACTCGGCGGTGTGGCAGTTCTTTGCTAAGACACCGGAGGAGCCGAATATGGGTATATGTAGAATCTGTAGGCAGAAAGTGAAGTGTGGCCAGGGAGCTAACGTTGGCACCACGGCCCTGTGTCAACACATGCAGCGTCACCATCCGGTGGCCTGGGAGAAACGTGGCTCAGATGTGGTGGTCCATCCTGCCGCCGCAGCAACAGCAGCAGCAGCGCCCAGTGGCACGCATGCCATTGCAGCCAGTCAAGGCTCCACCACCTCTTCAGAAGGGAGCTGTTTCTCTTTGACATAATATCCCGGTCCAGATGCTCCTGCTACTCGCTACTCATGGCGCAAGCAGTCATTCAGCGAGAGACAACAGTATGCGTCCAACCATCCTAAGATGCAGAAGCTGACCATGCTCCTGTCCAAGTTGTTGGTGCTGCAGTCCCTCCCTTTCCAAATGGTGGACTCTGCACCGTTCAGAGAACTAATGGCTTGTGCCGAGCCGAGATGGAGAGTTCCAAGCCGTAATTTCTTTTCCAAAAAGGCAGTACCAGCACTTCATAAATACATGTATGTATAATAGAAGGTGGGCCAGTCCTTGAACTTATCGGTTTGTTCCAAGGTGCATGGCAGCGCGGACGTCTGGAGCTGTAACTGCGGTCAGGGCTAGTACATGTCCTTTACGGTCCACTGGGTGAATGTGCTGCCTGCCCAGGCACACCAACAACTTGGACAGGAGACGGCGCTTTCTCCTCCACGTTGTCAAACTGCGGCTCCTGCGCCAATGTCCGCCTCCTCCTCCTCCACCACCACCACCACCACCACCATCTCAGCCTCCACAAGTACTGCTCCATCATAGCACATGTGTAGGGCACAGCGGTGTCACGCAGTTCTACACCTGGCTTGCCTCGGCGAACGAAGTCACACAGGGGAGGAACTGCTCCGCGTCATGCAGCAAGAAATCGATGTGTGGCTTTCTCTGCGCCAACTGCAAATCGGGACCATGGTGACGGACAATGGGAGTAACATGGTGTCTGCGCTGCACCGAGGAGGGATAGTCCATTCGCCCTGCATGGCGCACGTGTTCAATCTGGTTGTGAAAAGGTTCCTGAAGTCTTCCACCGATCTTCAGAAGATTCTGAAAATGGCCAGGAACCTGTGCATGCACTTCATCCATTCCTACAAAGCCAGGAACCACCCTCCTCGAGTTGCAGCGGCAGAATGGCCTGCCTCCCCCAACACACTCTGATATGCGATGTTTCCACCCGTTGGAATTCCAGCCTGCACATGTTGGACCGACTGCATGAACAGAGAAAGGCCATTAAAGATTTTTCGATGATCCAAGCGGACAGGAGTAGTCCCCTGTGTAACTTTGATGTCAGCCAGTGGCAGCTCATGCGTGACACCTGCCATTTGTTGAGGCCATTCTAGGAGGCCACGTTATTTGTCAGTCGCCAGGACTACAGGATGAATAACGTCATTCCACTGCTTCATGTCCTGGAACAGATGCTGAAAAATCTGTCTGGGCAGGGGACTGGAGACATGGCGACTACATCTCGCGGCCACATGAGTTCGGTGGGACTGAAATGGAGGAGGAGGAGGAGGAGGAGGACATTGGAGCAGAAGCATTGTCTGGTGAAATGAGTGGATTTTCTACCCATGTGACAAGAGGGGAGGAGCAGGAGCAGCTGGAGGAGGGAGATGGAGATGAGGAAGACAAGGCAGATGACCTGCAAGCACCATGGCAGTATACAGTGGAGATTGAGGCAGGGAGCCCCTCGGAGTCACTTGTGCACATGGCCCGCAGCATGCTGATTTGCCTGGCTAGTGACAGCAGAGGGATGACTTCTAGCTCTCCACCCTATTGGACCCTCGCTACCGGTCCAAAATGGGAGCCTTTTTCCCAGCTATTGAGAGGGAGGACAAACTCAAATACTATAGGGAAATCCTCCGTAGTCAGTTGGCCGCTGCCTATGTGCGGCATCGTCCCTCCTCTGACAGGTCTGACCGGGGGGTTCTTCAGCGCTCACGTACTACTGCCGCGGCTGCTGGGGGAAGGTGGGGGGGTCGGAGCAGTACCAGCTCCATCAGCAGCAACCTAAGTCTGGAGTCACTGATGAGCAGCTTCCTTCACCCACCTAGTGAGGAGGGCAGTCGCCAGCAGCAGCAGGACCTGGAGCAGACCCTGAACCAACAGGTGGTGGCCTACATGGACAGCACTCTGCCACCCCAGTTAGAAGATCCGCTGGACTACTGGGCAGCCAAACTGGATGTGTGGCCGCAACTTGCCGAGTTTGCAGTGGAGAAGCTGTCCTGCCCGGCCAGTAGTGTGGCATCAGAGCGGGTGTTCAGTGCGGCGGGGGCCATCGTTACCCCAAGGAGAACCCGCTTGTCCACGGTAAATGTGGAACGACTGACCTTTGTCAAGATGAATCAGGCGTGGATCGGCCAGGATTTCCACACCAATGCCTTAGGCGTCAGATACTCATCAGCCATGACGCCTCACCCAAACTGTGAGAAATGAGTCTGGGTTCAAACTACCTGCCTCAGCCACTATTCTGATGCCGCCACCCGCCTGATGCCACACATCTTATGATTGTGTCTCCATCTGCCACCAACCAGCTTTACCTGGGGCTGGTATTGCGACCCACCTCCACACTCTGTCATTGTGCACCTGTCTGACCTAATGCTGCAGCTGTGGCTGCTGCCGTGACCTCCACACTGTGTCATAGTGCCACTCTCTGACCTCATGCTCTTGCTCCTGCTCCCGACACCTCCACTCTCTGTCATTGTGCCACTCTGTGGCCTACTCCTGTTTTTGCCACCTCCAGAATGTCATTGTGCCACTGTCTGTCCTCATGCTGCTGCTGTGGCTGCTGCCGTGACCTAGACACTGTGTCATTGTGCCACTCTGTGGCCTATTCTTGTTTTTGCCACCTCCAGAATGTCATTGTGCTACTGTCTGACCTCATGCTGCGGCTGTGGCTGCTGCCGTGACCTAGACACTTTGTCAATGTGCCACTCTGTGGCCTACTCCTGTTTTTGCCACCTCCAGAATGTCATTGTGCCACTGTCTGACCTCATGCTGCTGCCGCCGTCACCTCCACTCTCTGTCATTGTGCCACTCTGTGGCCTACTCCTGTTTTTGCCACCTCCAGAATGTGATTGTGCCACTGTCTGACCTCCTACACTCTGTCATTGTGCCACTCTGTGGCTTACTCCTGTTTTTTCCACCTCCAGAATGTGAGTGTGCCACTGTCTGACCTCATGCTGCTGCTGCCGTGACCCCACTCTCTGTCATTGTGCCACTCTGTGGCCTACTCCTGTTTTTGCCACCTCCAGAATGTGGTTGTGCCACTGTCTGACCTCATGCTGCTGCTGCCCTGACCTCCACTCTCTGCATTGTGCCACTCTGTGGCTACTCCTGTTTTTGCCCCCTCCAGAATGTCATTGTGCCACTGTTGACCTCATGCTGCTGCTGGGCTGCTGCGAAACCCTCACACTCTGTATTGTGCCACCTTCTGTGGCTACTCCTGTTTTTGCCACCTCCAGAATTTTATTGTGCCACTCTCGACCTCATGCTGCTGTGGCTGTGCCGTCACTCCACACTCTGTCACTGATTGCCACCTGAGCACTAGTTGTTTTTTTCCAGCTGTCGCTGCCAGGGACTTTATCAGGCTACATTCCCCCTTCAGTTTTTTGGTCAGTTTTGCCCTCTTAAGTGCCCAGGGAAATTTTATAGTGAAGCAATTCTAAGAGCGGCGGGCAGTCATGTGGTGTAAATACTAAAACACAACATTGTATGAAGACCAAACCAAGCTCCCTCTGCATTTTTAAAGCATGGCACAATGTTCTACAGCACCATACAGGCTCTTTTGCAGCCTGGAAATAGCTGTTTTTTAACGTGATTCTTCCCGAAGTAATTCAGAATGAAGTTATTTTTTGTCGGGAAATTCGGGATCAAATGAAAAAGTAAACTTCAAATTATGTACGTTATCATTTAGATAGTCAACAAATTTAGAGATGGACACTACATCGCAACCCCACACAATTAGGAGGTCGTCGATTTAACGCCCATTTCTGTAATGGCCAGATGATGTTTACTACTGAACTTACACTTTAAAGGGAATGTGTCATCAAAAAATGACTTATTGGTGAACTCACGTTTTTCTGGTAAGCACTAGTGTTAAGCGATTATAATCGACAAAGTTGAAATCAGCACGATTTTTTACGTTGATCGTAATTTTTCGTTCACGCGATAATTTAGGTGAGAATCTGCGCATAATCTATTACTATCGCGCCATTTTCGCCGCTTCCTGTCATTTTGGCGGCCAGCAAATCAGCTTAGAGCATAGAGCAGGGTGAGCTGGTGTGCGATGTCATGACTGTGAGGTCTATGGTTGTGATTGGCTGGAAAAATCACATGACCTCGTTTTACATAGAACAGCCCTTCCTGTTCAGCATTAGTGTGTGTCTGTGTATCATAAGAGCAGGACATGTGCTCGGTCTCTGTCAAAACAGCTCAGCGACACAGTTCTCTTTGTTCACACAGACGACTATGCTTTTAGATGTGAACATTAGAACATAGGTAGATTAGAGAATTTCAGTTTTAGTTAGTTAGCTGAGATTTGAAAGAAGCATCTAGCGCTAGTCCCCCGGAAATCGATTGCTAAGGGCTTAACAACGACTTGAGGCCTTAACCCAAACTGGCTTTTAACAACGGGTGGAGTCCGCGGAGTCGATTGCTAATCTTATCAACTGACTTGTCTTTTAGGCCTAACAACCGGGTTAACTACTGTTAGCGACTTCACAACGCAGTAAATTATTGATCCCCCAGTTTAAGGTAAAAGGGTCCCCAGTAGTTATAAGTCCCCCAGTAGGTGGTTATATAAATTTATATATTCCCCGTGGTAGGTGTGTAGTTTATATGTCCCCACAGAAATATAGTCGGTTATGGACCCCCAGGGGGGTATATAGGCGGTTATGGACCCCCCCATAGGTAAAGGGGCGGGTTAGGGATCCCCTGTGGGGAATTGGGCGGTTTATGGATCCCCCTGTAGGTATATAGGCAGGTTTAGGTCCCCCAGCAGGTATATAGACAGGTTTAGGTACCCCAGAATGTATATAGAAAGTTTTAGGTCCCCCAGCAGGTATATAGTCAGGTTTAGGTCTCTCAGCGGGTATATAGGCAGGTTGTGGTCCCCCAGCAGGAAATATGGACAGGTTATGGATCCCAGCAGGTAAAATTGGCAGGTTATGGGTCCCCTAGCATGTATATGGGCAGGTTATGGATTCCCCAGCATGTATATAGGCAGTTTTAGGTCCCCAGCAGGTATATAGGCAGGTTTAGGTCCCCTGCATTTATATTAGATAGTTTATAGGCCCCACGGGCACGTGTATATATAGGTAGCTTATAGGCCTCACAGCACATATGTAGGTAGATTATAGCTCCTCCCTGCACGTATATAAGTAGATAATAGCCCCCCCCCTGAAATATAACAGTAGATAAAAAGCCCCCTCCCTGCAATATAACAGTAGATAATAGCCCCCCTCCCTGCAATATAACAGTAGATAATAGCCCTCCTCCTGCACATATAACAATAGATAATAGCCCCCCTCCCTGCAATATAACAGTAGATAATAGCCCCCATCCCTGCACATATAACAGTAGATAATAG
This sequence comes from Phyllomedusa bahiana, assembly GCA_025379985.1. Taxonomy (NCBI): domain Eukaryota; kingdom Metazoa; phylum Chordata; class Amphibia; order Anura; family Hylidae; genus Phyllomedusa; species Phyllomedusa bahiana. The sequence goes on from JAODAL010004713.1 coordinate 55,760, forward strand.
CCCCCTCCCGGCACCTATAACAGTCGAAAATAGCAACCCCTCCCGGGCACATATAACAGTAGTAATAGCCCCCTCCCTGCACATATAACAATAGATAATAGTCCCCCTCCCTGCACATATAACAATAGATAATAGTCCCCCTCCCTGCACATATAACAATAGATAATAGCCCCCTCCCTGAACATATAACAATAGATAATAGGCACCCCCTGTACATATGACAGTAGATAATAGGCCCCCAGCATTGAATAGAGCTATTAAAAGTATTACCCTGACTGCCTTACTGACTGCTCCACTGCGCTGTCCGCTGTCGATGTCCGGTTCTTTTTTAGCGGTGTGACGTCACCAGGACGCGCAGAAGGTGCAGCGTGATGACGAGCAACACCGCCGTGGCACTCCGGCGCGCAAGAGCGCAGCTGCCTGCGGACCACACAGAGTAATGCCGCGGAGCTCTCTGCTCGCAAAGCATCTAACTGTATGTGCGTCAGGCGGACGCCATTCAGTTAGTACGCTCCGCTGCCGTCGCGAATGGTCTAAAGCAGATAGCTTAGCGACTGGTAGCGGCTTTAGGACCCTAACGATGGCGGCAGGGTTAGTGCGGCGCACAGGGGATACTAGCGCTGTACTGCTGCTTGAAGGGGATTGGGGACGGGGACGGGGTGTGGGGCAAACGAACTGACAGGGCATGCTTTTGAAAGGAGAGTGATATTGTGAGCCAGACTGCTTTGACCCTGCATTGGAAGAATGGCTTTTTATTTACCAGTTTTTGGTGAAATAGTACCTTGTATTTTGTGCAGCTGTATTATATTAGGATACCGAACTTTTCTAGTAACTGCAGGTGTTATTTGATAGGTGCATAACTCTTTTTATTATCCGTTACACAATTTAATTCGTTTTTTATTCACTTTTGTGCAGCCCCAGTTTTGTTCAAAGAACCCTTTTACTTTACAATAGGATACAGACTTTTTTAGTCACCGCAGTGTGATTTCATAGGTGCTAAAACCACCTATATTATTTCGTACACCAATTTAATTACGTGTTTTTCACTTTGGCGCAGGCCATTTTGTTCATAAGAACCCATTTGTACTTACATAGGATACAGAAATGTGCTAGTAATTGCAGGTATATTTCAAGGTGCAAAACCACCTTTTATTATCCGTATACATTTCAAATAGGTGTCTTTTTCTTTACTTTGGTGAGGCCAGTTTTGATCAAAAGAGCCACCGTGTACTAATTTGTATACAGAAATTTTGTAGTTACTGTTGGTGTATTTCAATTGGTGCAAAAACCAACGTTGTCTATTCCGTATAACTTTTAAATAGCATTTATTGCACGTGGGCGGATCTAGTTTTTTTCAAATAGCCAGTTGTACGACAATTTGATAGAAAAATTTTTCTAGTAACTGTTCTGTTGTCCTTGCTGCAAAAAACACAATTTTTCATGTGTAAGCTCATGATAGGTTTATGCGCTCGCGTGAATATCCTCGTTTGGCACAGATAGCGCCTTGTATGATGTTTGTTGAAAATATCAATTCCTGTCTATGGGCTGTTGTAATATTCCTGTGACTGAAGGTAGAACACTGTTGATTTTGTCGTACGGATCTGTCCACCAGACGCATTTCAAAAGGTATTCGCTAGAATACATTTCAGTTCTAATCCTAGTTGGGCTTGTGTGGAAATTAGAAGGGATTTATAAGAATAGCTTGCTTGTTATTTTTGCTCGTTTTTTAATAGAGTCTGTCAAAAATTTCGCTTCATACTTCTTTATATTTTTTTTCTTTTGAATCGGACGCGGAAATTGCTAGAGTGAGTAAGCGGGGTGGTACTCTCAAGAAGAGGGGTCATGGAGGCAGAGGTACGATGGAAGGTGCTCCTTCCCAGTTTTTAGCAACAAACAGAGCGAATCAAGCGGATCGTCTGTTTGCGGAACCTGTAGGCTGTTCAGTTCGGCCTGGGTAGGGCCCTGTTGAATCGCTCAGTAACGAACAGCATCGCCATCTATTCTTCGTGGTTAAATGCAACGGCATCAGCTGGTCTTACCTCTCGTCTCTCCAGTCAACAAATGTGTCATAATCATCTGTCAGCATCTTCCCCCTCCCTTCCCCTCCTTCCATACATGAAAGTGCGAAGGCTAGTCCCATAAATGTCAACTGTTGTACTCTCTCCCACTGTAGAGATAATTCATTTTTTGAAGAACCTTTATGCTGACAAAATGTGTTGGGGTCACAGAAGAGGACCATTCTCCAAAATTCTAAGACCGCCCTTAAGAGTGTATTGTTGTATGTCCTCGTGACGCGACCACGTTACTGATGCCATAGAGGGAGGAGAGGTTGGCCAGTCATATCGGCAGAATAAACTCAGGAGGGTAGGCCAAGTGTTGCAGTACTTGTTGTTAGCGCATGCTCCTGGGATGCAGAAGTCAGGACGCGAAGTCTCCTGTTGTTGAATTGACTGACAGACAAATGCGGATCCACGTTGTCTTTTCTGGCATGAATTTGCTTGCGAGCGCAGTTTTTTCTCACTGGACGGAGTGGACGGACGATGGTGGTAGATTGTCAGTATGGTCCCGTCCAAATAAAGGAAAAGGCGCGGTCGCAGAAGTTCCGCTAGAGATGATTCGCCACCACGCGATCAGGGAGAATCGGACGCTTCTCACTTTCCTCGGCCATCGAAAGGTCCAGGACTTTCAAGCCTGGCCTTTTTCGAGCAAGGCATATGAATCACCCAGCGATGTCATATGCGCGACGTTCTGCCGTAAACGCATCTATAGAGCAAGAATCATAGGTGTTTGAACCACACTAGTCATGTCAGAGTCACATGCAGCGAGTGAAATGGAGTGAACACTTGGCCAAAAAGGCCACACCAATGCGGGCTTCAACACACTGTCACAGCCTTCTGTCTCGCCATCTCTTCCTCCGCCACCACTCAGCGTTCCCTCAGCTGTCGCATGTCTATCCAGAGTCCTGTGCTAAGGGAATACAGGACCTCCGCTTCAGCCTCCACCGTCGCGAGTAACCTCACCAGCACCAATAGCATGAGACCTATACTATCCTATTCATTACACTCTGTTTTAGCATCTGCACGCCAGGTTCAGAGCGGCCGATGACTAGCGATAGCAAGTCCATCTGCTAATACGAAGAGTTTGGGAGCGAAGAAAACTTCACTACCAAAATCCACTCCGACCAAGCAAAAGCATGTATGTCGGCATTGTCTAGGTTTTTGGCCTTGAGCTCTTGTTGACCTTTCGGTTCCTGCGTCGGAAGCGCAATGATGGGTTCCGCGTTCGCCCGTACATGGCCGGTCGCCTGCCCCAATACCATGGTGCGAGCCAGGCATGTTCGCTTTGCCAGATAAATGTCGTTCTGCCTGGCCAGACGTGTCATATTAATATTTCAAGGAGTTGTTTGCATACGTGTCGCGGTAAAGTCCATACCTTGACGCCACGAACACTGGATTAGTAAGCTCGGCAAAGGCCGACGATATTATTCTGCTGTTGACGTGCGTGATGGGTTTGGAGTGGGTAGGTATGTCTAGGTGGTCGAGGTGACTCTCAGGCTCGGCCGCGCAAGCTCCGTCAAACACCGCAGGTTGGTGAATGGGTTCTTTCACCGCAAAAGGTCTCCTTTCTGGTGGATAACGTGCCACAGAGAAAACCACGGCCTATATTGATTATTAATTTGTCTTGTGGAGACGTCCACAGACAACAGGTCAAGGAATGTGGTAAGGCTCTCCGGCACACGAGGACGAAGCACGCTGGATGGGGTGACAAGAAATCTTTAGTGGTACAGGCACAGGTGAGTGTGGCAAGTATTGGTTTAATCTGCTGGCTCGGCCCTTAAAGATCGGTAGATTGGAGCATCATCCCTTGCACTGGACTACATGTCATGAATCGCTAGTAATTGTGTCCATTAGAGATATGAGAGGATTTTCTAAAGATCGTAGAGAATTACGCTCTTAAGGGGTCTTGACTGCCTTGCTGAGGGAAGGCTCCGTCGAGTTCTTAGAGTTCGAGCTATTTCCGCTGTTGTCACACTTGTTTTCGTTGTTCCGCGGCCTGAGTCGCTGCGTTTGTTGCAAGAGTAAATGGCGTACGGCTTCCCGTATATTCCGTTTCAGTGTTGACGGGCAACATGTGGAATTCACCACACATGCTGACATGTGATTGGTTCGGGCGTAGCACTCAATGCGATTACACGAGTACGCGAAGTGAATGCATGACAAGCGTCGGGTGGGATGCGTGCCTGGGTGTTGTGTAGCCACCTCGAGATTGGAGGCGGTGAAAGAGCTCTGCCCATCCTTGGACCTAGAGTTTGAAAGCAGCCACCAAATGGTCATGTGCGGACATTGCATGTCAGCATGAGCTCTTTAGTTTCTTGGAACGATTAGTTGGACACTATGAAACTTCAGGTCCCTCGTCGACGGAGGAGGGGAAGACGGAGCTTCAGAGCTTCAGGGTGCATCATCATAGGCAGTGTGTCAGGGCTGTCGGGTCTAGCTGTTTAAGGGAGGGACAGCGGTGGAGAGGTGGAGGATGAGGTATTGTCTGGACACTGAGCTCTAGTTAACTGATCGTCCTCGCTCCTTCGGAAGAGGTTTGCTCGATATTTGAAGAGGAGGATGAGGAAGATCAGGGTTTCTTGTGCCCATTGGTACCGCAGTAGGTTGGATAAGATCAAGGTTCAATCTTCAAGAATGAGTGTTGGATGGCTCATATCCTTCAAACTTGGTATCCTCGCATTTAAGGCCATCAAATATGAACAACAGTTATGGGAGCTCCTTCTTCGAATCCGGTACTAAAGCAAAAAGCTCCGCGCCCGACTTCCTTACCCACCGCCAAAGTGAGAGTTAAAATGTCAGGAAGAATATGGAGACCGTCGTGTTTGTTCAAAAGGACCGATCTCGTTGGTCTGCGTTTCACGTTCTTTCAATGTGAACAGGTGAACAAGGTCAGGCAAGTCAGCGCAGTGTAGAGTAGCAAGTACGAGTAGTGGCAGCAGCAGCTGCTGAAGGAAGGGTGGGCAGAAGGCCTAATGGGCTTATAGATTCATGGTGCAGACTAGTTGCGTCTCGCAACACCGATGTTTTTGAGTATGTGTTCAGCGCGGGGATCTTCGTCTCTCAATAATCGAGAATCATCAAGGGTATGTCCGACTGAATGAATTGGATGAGAATGGATGAGCATCGCTGGCTCTCTCACTCGGAGGAGGAGGGGCGGGTGGTGTGTGGGGGGGGGGCTGTTGTCATGTAAACAGAGGCTCTGTCTCAGCGTCCTTAGATTTGGATGCAGAGCTAACTTCTGCACCAGTGGTGGAGTCATTACTTAGACAAATCAATCGAGATGCTTTCACTACGATAATCGTGGCTCTCGTTTGAGGGTCATGTCGTGGTACAGGGATATGGATAGTCACTGTTCCTGTTGCAAGTCTTGAAAATTGGGTGGTTCAAAGATCCTTTTTCCGGCATTTTTTAGTATGCTCCTCCTTTAATGTCGCCGTTTGGTCCTTCCGGTCGGGGTCCTATGCAGTTGTGCGGGGGTCAATGCTGTGGTACAGGATATGTTGATAGTCATAGTTGTCCAGATTTCGCATAGTAAAGAATGTGATTGTAATAAGGAACGCTCCTTTTTCTGGCTATTTTTAATATGGGGGTATATAGAGTTCGGGGATCATGCCGTGGCCCGGACATGGGATAATAATTTCATGTTCAATGTAAAGATTGATGGATTCAGAACTCACTACTGCCTTTCTCGGCCATCTTTTAATTGTGGGTCACTGCAGGTTTAAGAGGTAAGGCTGTGGAGCAGACACAGGGATAGATTGAATGGTTCTTGAGTTTTTCGCTGTGGAGTTTTTTCAACCTCGTGTGTTGACTAAGATGTAGCAGTATCATTTGGATGTTTGTAGGATGTTAATATCCAGATTCTCCAGCATGCTTTGGGTGAAAAGATGAGTGTGTTGTTCTTTCTCATTAGATTTTAATTGGACATTGCGATAATTATTATGACTAGTTGAAATTCTCGTCGTTGATAATGACGATATCGGGAGACTATCTAGACGCTGATGAATTATATTAGTACAGTAATCGTCATCATATCCAACACTTGTGTCTCTTAAGGTTTGGTTCGCCTTGTGGTTACTTTCCGCATGTTTATAGTTCAATCAGGAACAGGATCAATGAAATAATGTACGGTCTCGGATCGGTGTCATATTTGAAGGATATGCCATGGGACCATTGATATAATAGATATAGCAGACTGTGTTGTGTGATAATTTTTCTGCAGCGCAGAATTTTGTGACAGACGGGTACTGTTGAGGGCTCATCCCAAATCTCCAATATTGTACAGGATAGGGCATGCTCCTTCTGTTAAGAGCCATTTCTGACATTGTGAAATAGTTGACATCTGGTGGGTGAGGTTAGAAAGGGTTTTGTCACAGGAAGTTTGCTTATGTAGAGAAGCATAGTAAAAAGCTCACAGAGCTGGAAGAGAGAGCAGAGAGAACTTCCTAGAGAAGAGCCATGCTGTTAGAGGAGGATCGTTGGATGCTCATTGTGTTCATGCAAAAGAACTTGTGTCTATTCTCATGTCACTCTCTTTGAAATAGCTGTCTTGGGTCACGCGCGCTCTCCTCTTCCGTCAGCATTAGACGGTGCTTAAGCTGGCAAGCCTCAGACGAGCAGCGCTCTTGTACTCTGCCTTGGGTCGTATCTAATGCAATGATTTTAAGTAGCAGAGTAGGTAGGTTATGGCGACGTCTGTTAAGTCTGTGTCTGTCAGAGGCGTGTGCTAATTTTTTATACTCACTATTATTTGGAAAGTGATTAAATACCATTTTGGCAGGATCCACGATCAATCACACTTCCCTCGTAGGCACCCACTTTATTGCAAATGACGTATAATTCATAATGAAATTGTGCAGGCTCAAAAAAAGCGTTCGCTCAGATCAATGCTTTGTTGGGTAGATACTCGTTGGTACTTTTCAGCAAGGGGACGGCGATATTGGCCTGCGAATTTCATGATTTATCCGTTAGCGGCCGTTAAAGCTGTCTTCAGAAGTTTGGCCCTGGCGCGAAATGTGAAGAGAAACTAGAATGTTATAAGGGACTCGAAAGGTGGATGGTATAGCCAGTGCACCGCTGTGGAAAATAACAACAGGCGCAATCGTGGGTATGTTAATTGGTGAGGTTTATCACGCCACGGCCATTGTTTAGTGAGTTGCGACGTACGCAAGGCATGGTGATTGATCAGTGCAAATATATAGCCAGTAAGCTACTATATGTATTATGGTGTTGTAGTAAGGCGCAGGTCGGATCTAGTACTGATTGACGAGTGGGTCAGGTTTCGCTGATTAGGCGGGCGGAAATAGTGTTGTGTAGAGAAGATAAATTTAGTAGGATATTACGGCTCGCTATCTGGGCGTAGTATCGTCTCCTTGCTGAATAATAGAGATTCTTGACAGCTTGAGATTGTTTGAGGTACCAGTGACATTGCTCGGATAGGTAAGTAAGTAAAAACTAAAATAAACATTCAAATTGGGACAGAAATGTGTCGATTTTTTCTGTCATTCATGCATTAGAATTAAATGGAAAGCTCGCAAGAAAACGTACGAAAGCGTCTTTCGAAACATTAAACAATAATGCGGCAGCCATAAGAAGTGTCAGTTTCATCATAGAGATAAGAAAGGCCTTATCCAGGTATGGCGCGTAAGATAGCGTGCACCAACCTTGCTTTTACAATAAATAGAACGAGCTACACATAAACAAAATGATTAGAAATTGGACTAAAAGTATATCGCATGGCCAATGGAGTGAAATCCAACTAATTCACATATGCCAGTATTAGCTTTATTGTACGCTTATTGGATTTCCAACAAAACTGAGTAAAAGGAGATCAAAAGCTTGTTTCTCTCAACCACATGTACTACAAAATACAAAACGTCAAGCCCAAGCACAGCTCTGTATACAGAAAGTAAAAAAAAAATGATGTCTCTCAGACCATGGCGAAGCAAGAAACAGGTTTTATTTTAGAACAAAAGTGTTTTAATGTGTAAAAGCAGCAAACCTATAAAAAATATCAATTGGTTATCGCTCTGTACTTGTCATCGCGCTGCTGAGTAAAGCGAGATGTCTTTAAACCGTCACGGTGACGCTGTAAAAGATAGAAAACGAAAAGCCGACTTACGCAGTGGTATTTGTTGAATTTTGTCGTTAATTCAGCCTTCGCGACAAATACATCATCTCAATATCTAGTAAAGCCTTTTGTACTAAGGCTCCTAATGGATCTATCGCGCAAACATTAAGCGAAAGTAATCAGATCGTTGAACTTTCAGTGCCACGAGCAAAAAAAGCGATTAACTCCTGTCTCATAATACATCTTCTTATTAAGAACCCGCTCATGTTGTTGTAGACACAAAATGTTCGCTTAGAAAAATATGCGCAAGACAAAATTTTCTATGGCATTTTTTCGTCGCTCAAGGAATTTCTGTCAATTGGCGTGTTAAGAGGTAGTTAAGATGGTAAGAGTTTCGGGGGAACTGGCTGGGTGTGGCACAAACGGGAGGCACAGTATTTGGCATGTTTGGTGGGTGCGCATTCTGATTCATCGATTTTATCGGCCCACCTGAAAGTGAATAGCTCACAGAACATGGTGATACATGCCGCTGTTAGCAGTCCGCACATTGTTAGGAGAAAAGAAGAACGGCGCGGTGGTTTGAGTGTCAGACAGTATGAGAGGCCAGACACTTTTCATTGGTTCTGTGTAGGGAGCGGTTGTGGTGGGGGTGGCTTCGGTATTCTGTTCTAGGTTAGGGTAGGTTAAGGTGCGGGAGCGGGTCGTCGTGGGTTCGCCTGGTGGTTAGGACGAGCACGTGTGAGGGGCGATCGAGGTGTGGCTGGTGGCTGTAGGGAGCCAGTGTGCTGGGGGTCTTGGTAGTGTTAGTACGTTGTAGGTGAAGAGGTGGGTGGGCTTGCTGAAAGGTGTGGTTGTCTGTTTGCTGAGGGCGAAGCCGTGCGGCGGGCTCTCGTGTTCCGTGTAGGGGCAGCAGTGCGGGGGCTTCGTGTTAGTGTACGGGTAGAAAGAGGCCGTGCGGGGGGCTCGGGCTCAGTGTGGCTAGGGTTTTAGTCTGACGAGCGTTTTGTGGTGGGGGGTTGTTCGTGTAGGGAGCCGTGCGGGGGCTCGTGTTCGTGTTGGGAGTCTCGTGTGGTGCTCGCTGTCTGGCTGTGGGGATCGTTATCTAGTAGTTGGAAGCATGTGTGGGGATATACTCATGTATTTGACAATGTTGTGGGGGGCTCGATGTTTTGGGTGGGGGCTCTGTTCTGTGTAGGGAGCTGTGTGGGGCGCGTTGTTTGTGTCGGGAGCTGTGTGGTGCTAGTGTTATAGTTGTAGGGAGCTGTGTGTGTGAGTCGATTTCGCTGTGTAGTGGCGCAGTTTTGGGGGCTCGATTTCTGTTGTAGAGGAGCGCGTGGTGTTGCTGGGGTCTCGATTTTGTGTAGGGAGCTGTGCTCGTGGAGGGCTGATTTTGTTGTAGGGAGCTGTGTGTGGGGGATCGATTTCTGTGACAGGGATGCATGTGTAGTGGGGATCGATTTTGTGTAGGGAGCTGTGATGGGGGCACGTTTTCTGTGGGGTACGGAGGCGTGTGGTGGGGCGTAGTGCTCTGTATCATGGGAGCTAGTGTGTGGGGGCTCGTGCGCTTGTAGACGTGGAGCTGTTGTGTGCGGAGGGCTGCTGCGTCTCTGTACAGGAAGAGTGTAGTGTGGGGGGGGGCAGTGGCTCTGTACTAAAGGGAGGGCTAGTGTGTGAGTGGGCTCTCGTGCTCTCTGTTTTCAGTCGAGAGCTGCTTGTTGAATGTGGAAGGTTGGGCTTCGTCTCTGTAGCATTCTGTATTAGGAGAGTGTGTTGGTGGTGGGTCGTGCATGCTGTCTACACTGGAGATGGTGTTGAGTTGGGTGGCTTGAGTCTCTCGCGCGCACGCGCTACTTTGTCGGTTTAGAGGTCGCCTCCCTCCTCCCCTCCCGCCACGCGCATGGATGTCTTTGGTGTACGCGCTCGCACTACCTCCGCTCCTCTGGTTATTGTAACTGTGTACACACATTCCTCCGATTTACTGCTCTGTAAGGGTGCTGTTGCGGCTCTTGTCTGTGTTCGGGGCCTTCTGTGTTCGCTGTGTCCTTGTGCTGTGTTTGGGGGTGTGTTGCTGGGGTGGGGCTCGTGTTCATGGGGCTCGTGTTTCTGGTGTCCGTGCTGTTCTGTGTACGCAGACGTCTTACATGTTGTGTGGCTGGGGCGTTCGTGTCTGTTTGTCTCGATGGGCTTGTGTTCATTTGATGCGGTGGTATCTTGGGGGTGCTACGGTGTTACTGCGTTTCGGGGCCTCGTGTTGGCTGTGTTAGGCTATGAGTGTTCATGGTTTCGGGGGCGGTTCGGTGTTCTGGTGGGCGCTTCGCTGTTGTTGTGTCTGGGTGAGTGTTTATGTGGGGGTCGCGTTGGTGTCCGTTCTCCTCGGGGGATTCTTGTGTTTTCTGGGGGCTCTGTTGAATTTGTCCGATTTGGGTGCGCGTCGCCGCATGTTAGGGGTCGTGTTCCGCGTAGTTATGGGGGTGTTGTTCTGGGGTGATGTTCTGTTTCCGGGGCTCGTGTTCTGTGTTACGTAATGCTGTGTTTCTGGGGCTGTAGTTCTGTGTCGAGCTCGTCGATATGGGGCTCATGTTTGTGTCGGGGGTGTGTTCTGGGGAGTCGTGGTTCTTGTGTCGGGGTGCTTTGTTGCTTGGGTCTCGTGTTCTGTGTCGAGGATGTGTTTACTGGGGTCCGTGTTCTGTGGTGCGGGGTCGCTGTTCTGGGGTCTCGTTGTTTGTTTCGGGGGCTCGTTGTTCTGTGTCATGGTGTTTGGTTTCAGGGGTAGGTTGTCTGTGACGGTGTTCTGGGGCTCGTGTTTTTGTTTCGGGGCTTGTGTTCTGGGGTACGCGTTCTGTGTCGGGCTCTCGCGTTTCCTGTGGTGTGTTCATGTAGTACGGCAAGCTGTGTGTGGGGGCTCGATTTCTGTGTACAGAGCTGTGTGTGGGGGCTCGATTTCTGTGTACAGAGCTGTGTGTGGGGGCTCGTGTTCTGTGGTGGGAGCTGTGTGGGGCTCGTGTTCTGTGCAGGGAGCTGTGTGGGGCTTGTGTTCTGTGTCCGGAGCTCGTGTTCTGTGTCCGGGGCTCGTGTTCTGTGTCCGGGGCTCGTGTTCTGTGTCCGGGGCTCGTGTTCTGTGTCTGGGGCTGGTGTCCCGGGGCTGGTGTTCCGGGGCTGGTGGTCCGGGGCTCGGGTTCCGGGGCTCGTGTTCCGGGGCTCGTGTTCCGTGTCCGGGGCTGGTGTTCTGTGTGCGGGGCTGGTGTTCCGGGGCTCGTGTTCTGTGTCCGGGGCTGGGGTTCCGGGGCTCGTGTTCTGTGTCCGGGGCTGGTGTTCCGGGGCTCGTGTTTTGTGTCCGGGGCTGGTGTTCTGGGGCTCGTGTTCTGTGCCCGGGGCTCCTGTTCTGGGGCTCGTGTTCTGTGTCCGGGGCTCGTGTTCGTGTGCTCGTGATCTGTGTCCGGGGGTCGTGTTCTGGGGCTCGTGTTCTGTGTCCGGGGCTCGTGTTCTGTGTCCGGGGCTCGTGTTCTGTGTCCGGTGTTCTGTGTCCGGGGCTCGTGTTCTGTGTCCGGTGTTCCGGGGCTCGTGTTCTGTGTCCGGGGCTGGTGGTCCGGGGCTCGTGTTCTGTGTCCGGGGCTCGTGGTCCGGGGCTCGTGTTCTGTGTCCGGGGCTCGTGTTCTGTCGTGTTCTGTGTACGGGGCTCGTGTTCTGTGTCCCGGGCTCGTGTTCTGGGGTGCGTGTCCTGTGTGTGGGGCGCGTGTCCTGTGTGTGGGGCACGTGTCCTGTGTGTGGGTGCTCGTGTCCTGTGTGTGGGTGCTCGTGTCCTGTGTGTGGGTGCTCGTGTCCTGTGTGTGGGTGCTCGTGTCCTGTGTGTGGGTGCTCGTGTCCTGTGTGTGGGTGCTCGTGTCCTGTGTGTGGGTGCTCGTGTCCTGTGTGTGGGTGCTCGTGTTCTGTGTGTGGGTGCTCGTGTTCTGTGTGGGTGCTCGTGTTCTGTGTGGGTGCTCGTGTTCTGTGTGGGTGCTCGTGTTCTGTGTGGGGCTCGTGTTCTGTGGAGGGAGCTGTGTGGGGCTCGTGTTCTGTGGAGGGAGCTGTGTAGGGGCTCGTGTTCTGTGGAGGGAGCTGTGTGGGGCTCGTGTTCTGTGCAGGGAGCTGTGTTGGGCTGGGGTTGTGTGGAGGGATGTGTGTGGGTCGTGTTCTGTGGAGGGAGCTGTGTGGGGCTCGTGTTCTGTGGAGGGAGCTGTGTGGGGCTCGTGTTCTGTGGAGGGAGCTGTGTGGGGCTCGTGTTCTGTGGAGGGAGCTGTGTGGCCCTCGTGTTCTGTGGAGGGAGCTGCGTGGCCCTCGTGTTCTGTGGAGGGAGCTGCGTGGCCCTCGTGTTCTGTGGAGGGAGCTGCGTGGCCCTCGTTTTCTGTGTACAGAGCTGCGTGGCCCTCGTTTTCTGTGTACAGAGCTGCGTGGCCCTCGTTTTCTGTGTACAGAGCTGCGTGGCCCTCGTTTTCTGTGTACAGAGCTGCGTGGCCCTCGTCTTCTGTGTACAGAGCTGCGTGGCCCTCGTTTTCTGTGTACAGAGCTGCGTGGCCCTCGTTTTCTGTGTACGGAGCTGTGTAGGGGCTCGTGTTCTGTGTAGGAAGCTGTGTGGGGCTCGTGTTCTGTGTAGGGAGCTGTGTGGGGCTCGTTTTCTGTGTATGGAGCTGTGTGGGGGCTCGTGTTCTGTGCAGGGAGCTGTGTGGGGGCTCGTGTTCTGTGCAGGGAGCTGTGTGGGGGCTCGTGTTCTGTGCAGGGAGCTGTGTGGGGGCTCGTGTTCCGTGTAGGGAGCTCGTGTTCCGTGTAGGGAGCTCGTGTTCCGGGTAGGCAGCTCGTGTTACGTGTAGGCAGCCGTGTGGGGCTCGTGTTCCGTGTAGGGAGCTCGTGTTCCGTAGAGGGAGCTCGTGTTCCGTGGAGGGAGCTCGTGTTCCGTGTAGGGAGCTCGTGTTCCGTGTAGGCAGCCGAGTGGGGCTCGTGTTCCGTGTAGGCAGCCAAGGGGGGCTCGTGTTCCGTGTAGCGAGCCGAGTGGGGCTCGTGTTCCGTGTAGCAAGCCGAGTGGGGCTCGTGTTCCGTGTAGCGAGCCGAGTTGGGCTCGTGTTCCTTTTAGGGAGCCGTGTGGGGCTCGTGTTCCGTGTAGCGAGCCGAGTGGGGCTCGTGTTCCGTGGAGGGAGCCGAGTGGGGCTCGTGTTCCGTGGAGGGAGCCGAGTGGGGCTCGTGTTCCGTGGACGGAGCCGAGTGGGGCTCGTGTCCGTGGACGGAGCCGAGTGGGGCTCGTGTTCCGTGGACGGAGCCGAGTGGGGCTCGTGTTCCGTGTAGCGAGCCGAGTTGGGCTCGTGTTCCTTTTAGGGAGCTGTGTGGGGCTCGTGTTCCGTGCAGGGAGCTGTGTGGGGCTCGTGTTCCGTGGAGGGAGCTGTGTGGGGCTCGTGTTCCGTGCAGGGAGCTGTGTGGGGCTCGTGTTCCGTGCAGGGAGCTGTGTGGGGCTCGTGTTCCGTGTCCGGGGGCTCGTGTTCCGTGTAGGGAGCTCGTGTTCCGTGCAGGGAGCTGTGTGGGGCTCGTGTTCCGTGCAGGGAGCTGTGTGGGGCTCGTGTTCCGTGCAGGGAGCCGCGTGGGGTTCGTGTTCCGTGGAGGGAGCTGTGTGGGGCTCGTGTTCCGTAGGAGGAATTGATGTTTCCAATGGTTCATCTTCTTGAAATCTACTTTTTGGGAGGCAGGATGAGGAAAGTGCTGCAATCCTTGGAGCTTTTCTATCTTTTACAGCGGTCACCGCGCAGTACACGTAACCTGTTGGTTTTACTCTGTAATGTAATACAATTCAGTGATATTCAGTTTATTCACGTTTTTTATGGTGTATCACTTTTTTTAAGTGTATCAATGTTCATGCTCCGCTCTCTTCTGATGACCATGACTTATTTTCTTAAATTTTTCCCTATACCGGGCTGTGTAAGGGTCTTTTCTCCTTTTTTCTGATGTTTTCTTTGTTGCCACCTTGGAGTTTATGACTTTTTGGTCACCTTTTATTCCATTTTATGTGCAGCCGGATGAACAAGAATTCTGTCATTGTTTTTTACTTTAAGGCGTTCATCATGCAGGTTAAATAACAAGACAGATTTAGAGACTACACAATAAAAAAATCAGCCTCCAGTAGATTAGAAATGTGAATTTTTTTTTCTTTATTCCTCCAAAAGAGCATCCATTATAGACCTGCGATGTTTCTACCCATGGGAGTCTTCATCAAGCAACTCTTCACATCTCTAACCCGGTGGCTGCTGTTCTATTATTTTATTGTGCTGTATTTTATTCAGAGGTTTGGAATGATGCATCCTTAATTCAGAAGGTTTTGCTGCTGGAGCCAACGTTTGTTGGAGATTTATAGACTACGTCGTTCTGCACGCGGCGACACCAGATACGTGGACTTAATTTATTTTTTATCTTTTTTGGGGTGATCGCCATTTGAATGTGTTATGGGTGGTTTACTTATTTTTTTCCCTTTTTTATTCTTACATTTGTTCCTCTAGGGACTTGACTCAGCGATGTTTTTGGTGGTGATGTCACAGAGAACATGGAAGCCTTTGTTATGCCTTCGGGTTGTAATGGGAGCTGATGGAGACAGAGGGCGCTCCTTCTCTCTTCCTTTGCCTGAGATGTGCGGTTACATTTGTCGGCAGCATCTAAGAGGTTAATCGGCCAAAACCGGAGTAAACTCCAGTCCTAGGTTATATTTCATTAAGCCGGCTGTGATATACATGCGCTGTTCGCGAAAGCTCCGATTGTGAGGCCACATGATGTCCTGGATGTATGGAGACCTCCATTTGTTGGAGCACCTTGCTGTATTAGAGGTGACCATACGTCCAATGTCAGGAAGCGACTCTTACACTTGCACAGTCACACAGTTCTGTATACTGCAGCGTGTTGGCATTAATTAATTAACTCCACTACTACTGGTTTGGGCCGTCCAGCTCCCTCTAAGGACTCAGCACCAATATAAGCCTCCTCCTCCCTCCCACTGGAAAATACAAAGGGTCAAATGGAGGCTACAGAATACAGAAATCCACTGACAGGCCTGGACTGCCCACCGGCTAAAACAGGCGTCCGCTAGGTGGGCCACTGGGGTCCGGGCCACAGTGCCGACCCGGAGCGCCCGCCGAGGGGGGCGGTGTTTCACCCCGGTGAGCCCCGAGTGCCGCCGCATGGCACAGCTACAGGGGCTGCAATGATCACATATGCAACCGGACCCCTGTGCCAGGGGGCCAAGAGGCCCCCCTCGCCACACAGCTGCATGACCGGGTCACAGACCCAGCCATGCAGCCATCATGGCTGTCTCCTGCACCACGTGGTGCAAGCAGCGGCCGAGGCAGAAAAGCCTGGATCCTCTGATCCCGGCCGTTCAGCCCCCTGGAGGCCGCGCAGCAGATGACATCATCGCGCACCTGCTCCGCGGCCTGTACTAAACTGCCAGCGGCCGCTCCGGACCAAGTGAAGAGAAGAGAATGACAGACAGCAAGTATTATTTTTATTTTTTTTTAACTAATTACTGGCCCCATTACCTGGCTAACTTCCCCTTTACCTGGCTATCTGGCACCATTACCTTGATAACTGGCCCTGGCCCCATTACCTGGCTAACTGGCCCTGGCCCCATTACCCGGTTAACTGGCCCCATTAACCGGTTAACTGGCCCCATTACCTGGCTAACTGGCCCTGGCCCCATTACTTGGCTAACTGGCCTTAGCCCCATTATGGGGCTAACTGGCCCTGGCCCCATTACGTGGCTAACTGGCCCTGGCCCCATTACGTGGCTAACTGGCCCCATTACCTGACTAACTGGCCCCATTACCTGGCTAACTGGCCCTGGCCCCATTATCCGGTTAACTGGCCCCATTACCCGGTTATCTGGCCCCGTTACCCGGCTAACTGGTCCTGTTACCTGGCTAACTGGCCCCATTACCCGGTTAACTGGCCCCATTACCCGGTTAACTGGCCCCATTACCTGGCTAACTGGCCCTGGCCCCATTACTTGGCTAACTGGCCTTAGCCCCATTACGGGGCTAACTGGCCCTGGCCCCATTACGTGGCTAACTGGCCCTGGCCTCATTACCTGGCTAACTGGCCCCATTACCCGACTAACTGGCCCCATTACCCGGCTAACTGGCCCCCATTACCCGACTAACTGGCCATGGCCCCATTATCTGGCTAACTGGCCCCATTACCCGGTTAACTGGCCCCATTAACTGGCTCTGGCCCCATTACCTGGCTAACTGGCCCTGGCCAACTGGCCCCATTACCCAGCTGACTGGCACTGGCCCCATTACCCGGCTAACTGGCCCTGGCCCCATTACCTGGTTAACTGGCTCCAGTACCTGGCTAACTGGCCCCATTACCCGGCTGACTGGCACTGGCCCCATTACCTGGCTAACTGGCCCCATTACCCGGCTAACTGGCCCCATTACCCGGCTAACTGGCCCTTGCCAACTGGCCCCATTACCCGGCTGACTGGCACTGGCCCCATTACCCGGCTAACTGGCCCCATTACCTGGCTAACTGGCACTGGCCCCATTACCCGGCTAACTGGCCCCTGCCCCATTACCCGGCTAACTGGCCCCCATAACCGGCGAACAGGCACTGGCCCCATTACATGGCTAACTGGCACTGGCCCCATTAGCTGGCTAACTGGCACTGGCCCCTTTACCCGGCTTACTGGCCCCATTACCCGGCTTACTGGCCCCGGCCCCATTACCCGGCTTACTGGCCCCGGCCCCATTACCCGGCTTACTGGCCCCGTTACCCGGCTTACTGGCCCCGTTACCCGGCTAACTGGCCCCATTACCCAGCTAACTGGCCCCATTACCCGGCTAACTGGCCTCATTACCTGGCTAAAATGTCCCCATTACCCAGCCAACTGGCCCGGTTACCTGGCTAACTGGCCCTATTACCTGGCTTATTACTGGCACTGGCCCTACCTGGCTAGTTACTGGGGGCAGCCCCAGCTACCTGGCTAATTACTGGGACTGTCCTATTTACCTGGCTAATTACAGGGGTAGGCCATGTCTACCTACCAAATTAATGGAGGAAGGCCCTGTTTACCTGCCTAATGGGGGTATACCTATTTACATGCCACTTATCAGACATTTTTCATTTATAATTTTTAGGGTCTAACATACGATGTTTGGGGTACAATTACTGTGTAGGGAACCAAAAGGGGGCAGGATTATTATTTGGGGCTCTATGGATGGGGAGTTTGTAGAGAGTTGGGAATTGATAGGAAAGTGCTGGAAAAGAGAGTAGTCTAAGATGTATTTGTGGTAAATGCTACAGGTATCAGTAGTGGCCAGGAGAAGACGCCATTGCATGCTGTATTGGACAGAGAAAAAATGGAAGGGAACAACTCATCAGGGAGGTTTGGGCCAGATGGAGAAGAAAAGGAGAAGAGAACAACTATCAGAGGTGACGTCTCCTGTGAGTCCCTGCTGTCAGGGGTCATTTTACTTCTGTGTTGAATCAGTGCTGTGTTCATGTGATGATGACCTGATTACTGGTGATGTGATTGGTGGTGTTTTAGGTTATATTGGTGCTTGTATAGTGACAGAGTAGGCTTGCCCCCGATTGTAAAGCAAATGCACACCTGACTCCGTGATGAGGGATTTCTCTGCACCACGTTTTCTTTTTTGCTTGTGTTTAGGGGGCTTTCACACAGAACAGTTTTTGGTGCATTCTTTGATGCTTTTTTGTGTGCAGATATGTACAGCATTAACTACTCTGCCTTTCTGCACAAAAACACACCAAAAACACATAAAAAATGCACCAAAATTGCTCCATGTGAAAGCAGCTTTATAGTGTTGTTTATTTTAGAAAGTGGCGAGATGAGAGAACTAGGAAATTGTTTAAGCGGATATTGTATGTGGGCTGGTGGGGGCTTTATGCCAGGGCCGATTTTTATGCCCAGTCCGGCCCTGCCCACTGATCTCTGAGGGGAGATGACACAAGTGTGAGATATGGGGGAAGCAGCCGCTCTGCGCTCTCTATAGGGGAAGGAGCCGCATGGTATCTGCACATACATAGGCTTCTATGGGATGCCGGCGTTATATCACGTGTAGTGCACCAAGTTACTGACACCCCGCACTCCCCAACACCAGAAGGCCGCCCTGACTGCTGGGCACCATCACAGGGGGGAGGAGCTTATACTGTGTCCAAAATCCCCCACCTGCGTCAGGAGTCCCCATGGTCTAGAGCAGTGTTTCTCAACTCCTGTCCTCAGGACCCACCAACAGGTCATGTTTTCAGGATCTCCCACAGAATGCACTGACCATAATTACATCACCTGTGCAGCATAATTACATCACCTGTGCAGCATAATTACATCACCTGTGCAATACTGAGGAAAGCCAGAAGACATGACCTGTTGTGGGGTCCTGAGGACTGGAGTTGAGAAACACTGGTCTAGAGAGTCCCTGCACCAACATGATCCCAGAAGAGATGGGACCAAGAGGGAACAGCCTCCCCCCCATGTATAGAAGGGAGCGAGCGCTCGGCCCATTAGTCCTGTGCAGAGCCTTCCCACAATGCATTGTGGCCGCTCTGATCCGATGGGAATTGGTGTCTGCGGGTCAGTGAGCGTCCTCCAATATAACGGGAGGGAGGTCAGGTTTATCCTATTTATTATCTGTGATGTCACCTCCAACATACAGTCCCATGTAAAACCACCCCGCCACTCCACACAACAAGCCCATGTAAAACCCTCCCGCCACCCCAATCTACAGTCCCATGTAAAACCGCCCCTCCCTCCAATATACAGTCCCATGTAAAACCACCCCTCCCTCCAATATACAGTCCCATGTAAAACCACCCCTTCCCTCCAATATACAGTCCCATGTAAAACCACCCCTTCCCTCCAATATACAGTCCCATGTAACACCACCCCCTTCCCTCCAATATACAGTCCCATGTAAAACCATCCCATGTAAAAACATCACTGCCCTCCAATCTACAGTCCCATGTAAAACCATCCCTGCCTTCCAATATACAGTCCCTGGTCAAACCATCCTTCCCCTCCAAAATACATTCCCATGTAAAACCATCCCTGACCTACAATAAACAGTCACATGTAAAAAAATATCCCTCCACTCCAATATACAGTTCCATGTAAAACCATCCCTCCCCTCCAATATACAGTCCCATATAAAAACATAATTCTCCTCATTCAGCATCCTCCAGCATACAGTTCTATGTTAATACCTTGCTCCTCTGTGTTCTCCTGTACATACTTCCTGTATTCCTGGCAGGCCCCACCTGTTCCCCTAGATGCCCCGCCTCTTCCTCTAGATGCCCTACCTTTTCCCCTAAATGTTCTGCCTCTTCCCCTAGATGCCCCACCTCTTCCCCTAGATCAGGGGTGTCAAACTCTTTTTCACTGGGGGCCACATCTGCCTCACGGCGTACCTTAAAGGGCCGACCTAATTTTAGAACTGTGTAAATGTAACTTCTCCTTAACAGTTAAGAGAGCTATTAAGGAGTAGTTTCATTTGTACAGTATTCCTGTTACAATCGGCCCTTTGATGGTAATCAGGAAGAAGGTGAGGCCCAGGGGGAGGCAGGCCAGATGGTGGCGACCCAGGGGGGAGGCAGGCCAGAGGGTGGAGGCCCAGAGAGGGAGGCAGGCCAGATGGTGGAGGCCCAGAGAGGAAGGCAGGCCAGATGGTGGAGGCCCAGAGAGGGAGGCAGGCCAGATGGTGGAGGCCCAGGGGGAGGCAGGCCAGATGGTGGAGGCCCAGAGGGGGAGGCAGGCCAGATGGTGGGGGCCCAGAGGGGGAGGCAGGCCAGGTGGTGGAGGCCCAGAGGGGGAGGCAGGCCAGATGGTGGAGGCCCAGAGGGGAGGTCGGCCAGAGGGTGGAGGCCCAGAGGGGGAGGCAGGCCAGATGGTGGAGGCCCTCAGGGGAGGCAGGCCAGATGGTGGAGGCCCAGGGGGGAGGCAGGCCAGATGGTGGAGGCCCAGGGAGAGGGAGGCAGGCCAGATGGTGGAGGGCCAGGGAGAGGGAGGCAGGCCAGATGGTGGAGGCCCAGGGAGAGGGAGGCAGGCCAGATGGTGGAGGCCCAGGGAGGGGGAGGCAGGCCAGATGGTGGAGGCCCAGAGGGGGAGGCAGGCCAGATGGTGGAGGCCCAGAGGGGGAGGCAGGCCAGATGGTGGAGGCCCAGAGGGGGAGGCAGGCCAGATGGTGGAGGCCCAGAGGGGGAGGCAGGCCAGATGGTGGAGGCCCAGAGGGGGAGGCAGGCCAGATGGTTGGGGTCCTCCACCATCGGGCCTGCCTCCCCCTCCCTGGGCCTCCACCATCTGGCCTGCCTCCCTCTCTGGGCCTCCACCCTCTGGCCTGCCTCCCCCTCTCTGGGCCTCCCCCCTCTGGCCCGCCGCCCTCTCTGGGCCTCACCTTCTTCCTGATTACCATCAAAGGGCTGATTGTAACAGTAATACTGTACAAATGAAACGACTCCTTAATAGCTCTCTTAACTGTTAAGGAGAAGTTACATTTACACAGTTCTAAAATTAGGTCGGCCCTTTAAGGTACGCCGTGAGGCAGATGTGGCCCCCGGCGAAAAAGAGTTTGACACCCCTGATCTATGGGAAAAGGTGGGGCATCTAGGGGAAGAGGCAGAACATTTAGGGGAAAAGGTAGGGCATCTAGAGGAAGAGGCGGGGCATCTAGGGGAACAGGTGGGGCCTGCCAGGAATACAGGAAGTATGTACAGGAGAAGACAGAGGAGCAAGGTATTTACATAGGACTGTATGCTGGAAGTGGCTGAATGAGGAGAGTAATGTTTTTATATGGGACTGTATATTGGAGGGGAGGGATGGTTTTACATGGAACTGTCAAATAACGGGGTATGTCCCAAAGGATTGGCGCATAGCAAATGTGGTGCCAATATTCAAAAAGGGGTCAAAAAGTGATCCTGGAAACTATAGGCCGGCAAGCTTAATCTGTTGTAGGTAAAATGTTTGAAGGTTTTCTTAGAGATGTTATCCTGGAGTATCTCACTGAAAATAAATGTATAACTCCGTTCCAGCACGGGTTTATGAAGGACCGGTCCTGCCAAACTAATCTCATCAGCTTCTATGAGGAGGTTAGTTCTAGACTGGATCGGGGTGAGACATTGGACATTATATATGTAGATTTTTCTAAAACCTTTAATACTGTACCACTGAGAATGTTTGCAAGTGGGTAAGTAACTGGCTCAGTGATAGAAAACAAAGGGTGGTGATTAACGATACATACTCAGACTGGGTCTCTGTTACTAGTGGGATACCACAGGGGTCAGTATTGGGCCCTATCGTCTTTAATATTTTCATTAATGATCTTACACATGGATTTCTCAGTAGAATATCGATCTTTGCAGACGATACTAAGCTCTGTAAAGTAATCAACACAATAGAGAATAATGTTTTATTACAAAGGGATCTGGATAAGTTGGAAGCCAGGGCAGAGAAGAGGCAGATGAGGTTTAACACAGATAAATGCAAGGTTATGCACATGGGAAGGAGAAATCCATTACATGATTACTTGTTAAACGGGAAAAGGCTGGGGCGACTGAAGGAGGACTTGGGAATCCTGGTGGACAGTAAACTTACTTGTAGCAGTCAGTGTTAGGCAGCAGCCGTAAAGGATTATGGGGTGTATTAAAAGGGGCATAGCGGCCACGATGAGGACATCACATTATACTTAGACCACAAATGGAATACTGTGTACAGTTTTGGGCACCAGTTCACAGGAAAGACATTGTAGAGCTTGAACAGGTACCAAGGTGGGCAACAAAAATAATAAAAGGACTGGGTGGACTACAATGCCCAGAAAGATGAACAAGATTAGGGTTATTTAGTTTAAAGAAAAGGCGGCTTCGGGGAACATAATAAATATGTATAAATATATTAAAGGTCAATATAAAGATCTCTCTCAAGATCTATTTATACCCAGGATTGTATCCAGAACACGGGCGTCCTCTATGTCTTGAGCAAAGAAAGTTTCTACATAAACATAGAAAGGGATTCTATACTGTAAGAGCAGTGGGACTGTGGATCTCACTGCCAGTGGAACTTGTACAAAGACGAGAAGAAAAAGGAACATAAGAAGGACTCAAACCCCAATAAGAAGTCATAACCCTAAAATAGGCCAGTGGACGGACCTGCTGAGTATGCAACTCCCAAAACCCACACCGAAGGGAGAAGGAAGATTCCAATGTGTGGAACACCCTGGCCGAAGTCCAGGATTGGGCTGTATCCCATAGTTACTCGAACCCATGTAACCAGCGGACCGGTTGGATCCACGGTTCCTCCTGATACATTCCAAGGGTATTATAATCCCCTTGTGACCCCTGCACAAAACCCACTAGTGTCACGCCGCGCGGCGCTGCAGCTCGCCGCGGCCGTCGCCCTGTGCGTATGGGGTCCGGCACGGCTGCTGCGGCTGTCCGCAGCCGTGGTCCTTCTCCTCTTGCCCGGGAGACCCCGTACTTACCAGTCCCCGCTCCTGTCTCCAACTCTGACAGCCGCCGCGTGCATAATCCCTGCTTAATTGGTTAATTGAAGGCCGCTGGTCCTATATATGGTAGACGCCCCTAGCACTCGCTGCCAGTCTGTTGGTGTGTTTTGGAGCGTTTAGAGTGTATAGAGTTCAGCCTTGACTTCCCGTGTACCAGTCCGTCTGCTTACGTTCCTGACCGTGCCTGTTTGCCGCCTGCCCTGACCGTCTGCCCGTCTCTGACTACGAACCTCTGCTGCCTGCCCTGACCTTCTGCCTGTCCCCGACTACGCCTCCGGATTACGTCTCTGTACCACGCTGTACCCCGGCCGCCATCGCAAGCAAGTCACGTCAGGGGTAACGACCTGGTAGCCTCACGCCGCAGCAAGTCCATCCCGCTTTGCGGCGGGCTCTGGTGAAAACCGGGGGCTACTTAGACTCCGTTCCCTGGCGTGGCTTAGCTATCATCGCTTGCGTTGGCCCAGCGGATCCACTCCCCCGTTACAACTAGGAAGGGCATCCATAACATTCATTATCATAGATCTGTAGGACGACAACAGTAGTGTCAGTCAAGTTTCCTTGGGAAATAGTTATACTATTCCCCAAGCTGAAAGACATAGGGGAGGAAGCCAGTTACTATTAACAATTTTCAGACCTTCAAATCACGTATTTCCTCTGCAACTGTTCTGGGCACACCTGACTATGACAAGCCTTTCTCACTGCACTGAGATGGTTGGCCATGCCCTTCCACAGTCACATGGCACAAGGCAGAGACCAATAGCGTATTACTCAGCCAGACTAGATCCAGTGCAAAGAGAAGCCCCCTCATGCATATAGGTAGGAACTGCAGTTCAGGTACTGCTACACAAAGCCTCAGAGATCTTACTAGACCACCCTATCACAATACATACAAGACAATGTTCATGGCATTCTTTCTCAAGTGCA
This sequence comes from Phyllomedusa bahiana, assembly GCA_025379985.1. Lineage (NCBI taxonomy): Eukaryota > Metazoa > Chordata > Amphibia > Anura > Hylidae > Phyllomedusa > Phyllomedusa bahiana. The sequence goes on from JAODAL010004713.1 coordinate 79,324, forward strand.
AACGCAACACATTTCCATGGCGTCTCAGCTACACCTCCAGTGTACATTGCTGATGCCACCAAATATCACACTGGCCCGATGTTAAACTTTGAACCCTGCCACCTTGTTACCCCTGAACCTGGATCCAAAGAGGGAAAAAAGATAAGATAGAGAGGAGATAGAGGAAGAAGATGATTATATGGCCCGAATGGCACAAGAAACAACAGGATTTGCCCATGTGAAAGACTCCCTGATCACTAATCCAGATTTTGAGGGTTTTTTTTTATGGATTCATATAGCAGGAGGATGGCAGGTACCATACTGAATATGTGGTGGTCACGTAACATAAGCTAATAGAAGCTGAACCATTCCCACCTCCCCTGTCTGTGTAGGAGGCAGAGTTAAAGGCACTCACACGGGCACGTAAAGCGGCCGAGTGTAAGAAAGCGAACATTTACACAGACTCACAATATACCTTCAGAATAGCACAGGAATATGGCCCAGACATCCCTAAAATCAAATAGAAAACCCATCAGAAATTCAGAAAGTGTCAGTGACCTGATGGAAGCTCTGTTACTGCCCACAGTGCTTGGAATAATAAGTCAGGACACACACAAAATCTGACACCTCCGAAGCAAAGGGAAACGCTAGAGCAGATGAGACAACAAAAATGACTGTGAAAAAGCCCAGGGTTAAGGATCCAGTGAATGTACAAGATCTAAGATAGACCCTGTCACTCTAAATGTCCTTAAAATCCTTCAATACCAAGCTCAGAAGGGTAAAAATGAGGAGTAGGAAGCCCAACTAGACAAGGGTGACCTGTGGTGCATTGGCCACAAGCTCTGCCTCCTGTGAGTCCTATTCCCAATGACTGGCTAAAAACGCAATGTGTTCCCTAGTCGACAAATATCAGATTGCCACTGTCACAGCCAGTTTCTCCTAAGCCTGCCTGACATGTGCAAAGCACAATACAGGAAAAGTAGTAAAGGTCCCCGAGAAACACAACCCTCAACCGCTGTACTGAACATACAGAAGGCTATGAAAGAAACTGAAAAGCCATGGCCAGAATGCCTGCCACTAGCCCTATTCTCAGTTTGATGCACACCTCACGGGATGACAGAACTGTTTCTCTATGAGATCCTGTTTGGTCCCCCCTCCCAAGACAAGGCTCCATGTTCAACAGGCTTTATAACTATAACACAGCTATATGTACAGACCCTGCACAAACAGCTTAAAGCGGCAAATAAACTAGTCTTTGATTTCATGTCAGATCTGAGCAGTGACCTGAGCACTAAGGGCATGTGAGAAGAAGCCTTGAGAATCAGTAAGATGGCCCCAAAATTCGGTGAAGACAGAGAGGGTAAGAACAACTGGGTCCACACCAGCCGCTGCAATAGGGTCACTCCCATAAAGGAAGCAACGCTGTCTACCTCTTCCTGATGGACCATATGGGAGTGGTAACTTATAGATTTCATGACCTGCTGAATGATTCTTGGGACAATAATTTCCTCCGGCATAATAAACTATTTTACACCTCACTTGTTGAAAATACTGGCACAGGCTATGATGACTGTTGGATGTGTACGCACACCTGGCAACTGCCCGAACTATGCCATTCCTAGCAACTCCTGTTACCTCGGAACTGTCCACCATGCTCTGCTACCCCTATCCGGATGGAAGACGTTAAACCCGAATGAGAGACAATGATAGAATACCACCCGAGTACCCTCCTCATAGCTGGGTGGACACATTCCCCTTTCTTCCAAATTAATCTCATGTCAGACACAGGGTGTGCGGATAGAAGAAGGTGGGGAATAAAAAAAAAGCGCACCAATTTCTGTAGCAAGAAAAAAATTTGCTTGGTAGTAGACACCCATGATAGACACCCAAAATGGGAAGGGAACAAGTACTTTCCTTCAGGATAACAGTGATGATTTTGAATGTGGGTATTGGAACATGGTTGTAGGATTTGGGGATAGAGAAGAATAAAAGAACACGATATGTGTGTATAATCGAGTCGCCCCTTTGCACATTGCAGCAATGGATTTGTTACCCACATTTAAGTACCTGAGGAAGGATCAGGCCTTACATGCTGATTTTACTTTATTCATGAGCCAAGAGTCATTTTCTGTGCTCTTAGTACACAAAGGTTTCTGTAGTTGCCTGACCATAATTTTGTTATCCGATTTGAACAGGGAGTGATGTCACAGAGCTTGTGAAGCAAACTAATTACCTCTAACAAGATTATCTTGTTTACAGATAAAGCAATTGTTTTCAGTCCTCACAGCACATGTACCTTTTGTTTAATGATGATAACCTCTCCTTCCCTTATCAATGTAAGGGCTCAGCTAGTTAGAGAGAAACTAAATATGCCAATTACTGCTATAGAACCACCCACAACCTGGGGAGACAGAGTGAGTATAAAACTGCTTGTGACTCAGTGAAACAGCATGGTGAGAAAAACCCCTTTAAAAATGGGAAAAACGTGGAAGAAATACTTATGGTCACCTTTTAACTATTTATTTTTTATACGTCCCACTAAATGTGTTTATGTCCAAAGTGTAACCGTGGTCCTTTTTAATACATTTTTGCAAATGTTTTTCCTGTTTGCCAGAAGGTCCTTATCCGGAAACAGTCAACGGAAGATATTTTACTGAAATAACTTATTTTCACTTTGTTTGTTACATATGGACTGATTTCTTAGTGTACAAAACCTATATAAACTGGTCAGAAGTAATCCTGTGATAGAGACAACACTTGTGTCTTTCTGATTGCTCCTGTTAGTGCTTCTCTTTCTTTCCTAATTTGGCAACCCAATCACATCTGAAGTTGCCTATTGTTATAACACCTTTATCACATTCATGACATTGCTTCAAAAAGGCTCTGCTGTTGAGCTAAAACATTGCAGTGACATTAGGCAACAAAGTGCTCCTTCTTTTCCCCATTGTTACTATTGGAGCACTGCAACTTTATAATGGTATTAAATACATATAGATATATTGTATTATCAACCAGTCGTTCTGCCATAGCTTTCTACCGAGCCTCTGTGACTCATTGAGGTAAAGTCATTCAATGCCACGATGTGTGTTTTACTGCTGAACTATTACTACTGTTACCAAATCTACTTTGTACTATTGAAAACCCAGCTGCCTCCTTCCAAACATCCTGGTTCATGGAGGGGTGAGAGGAGAAAATATGGCCGCCTCCTAAGAGGAGTGTAAATTGAGGAGATTATGTACGGGATCATTTGTAGTTCTTTTTTCTTGGTTTGGGTTCTATATGCAGCACTACTTTTAGTGGATTGGGCCAATACTTCTCTGTTGAAAGTGATAAGCGACTGAGATGATACAAGTCTTCCAAAGACGGAGCCGGCAGGCAGGAGGGGAACATGCACCGGCGATCTCTCATGTGAATGCCGCTGCGTGTTCCTCATAGACCACAGTGATAAACTCGCTGCTAATTGTTTAGATCTGTCTCTGGGCCCGTCCTGTCGGTCCCAGAGACGGATCTAAAAAGCGGATGTAACACAGAGTTAAAACTCCGTGTGAACAAGCCCTTATTGAGATTTTAATCTATGAATCCAACCCTGTGTCTTCTTTATTGTAACGCTAAAATGAATCTGAAGATTTTCCCTTGATTGATATCTCTGGTGTCCAGCCCCATTTATTCCAGTATATTTACCTATATTCGGATGTAATTCCTGCCTCAGTCTGGGGCACTAGAGCTGGTGGTTTCTGGAGGGGCAGCAGGATACCTATTACATGTGAACTGAGAGTTGTGGCCACATATGCACACTGACCTCCTGTAGGTTTTATGAAGATTTCTGCACTAGGACAGAGCATTTATTTGTTCCTATTCTTGTTATTTTCAGCACCTGAGAGACGTCTTAACCCCTTCCTGCTGGAGCCCTTTTTTGTCACACTCATTTTTGCCCTCCTCACCTGCCCAGAGACATACATTTTTTTATCTTTCCACCTATCTAGATAAATGAGGGCTTTTATTTTGCAGGATAAGATGTTCTTTCTAATGGTGTCATTCACCGTACCAAAGAATATACTGGGAAACCGCAAAAATATGCGGCAAAATGTGAAAAAAAGCACCTGCGCCGTGTCTGCAGAGGTTTTGTTTTTGCAGCATTCAATCTTCGGTATAAATGATGCATTATCTGTATTCTACAGGTTGACATAAAGCCAGCAATACCAAACATGAAGGGTTTGCGTTATGTTATAGCATCATGAAAAAAATTGTAAACATTTTCTATTTTTTAAATTTTTGCTGCCGCGCCATATGCTGCAACCAATAACGTTTTCCCATGTGAGGGGCATTTTTTGTGGGCTGAAGTGCACTTTTTATTGGTACCAGTTTGGAATACATGGGACTTTTTTGATCAATTTTATTTCAATTTTTAGGGGACGTGAAATGACCAAAAAAAATGGAATTTTGGTGTTTGGATTATTTTTTTTTTCTACGATGTTCAGCGTACGGGATAAATGATGTTATATTTTAATAGATCGAAATTTTTTGAACGCGGAGATACCAAATATCGGGATTTTTTTTTTTTTAAGAAGTCTCCCTAGGGTGCTTCAACACTATGGGATGCAGTCGCTTATACAGCCCAATGCATTTTAATATAATGCATTAGGGTGTAAAAGGATGGTGGTTTTTGTACTTCCTCTCAATTGGCTGGACTTTCCTGGAAGCCTCCTGATAGAAGATTATGAACTTACAAGCTGATGAGGACATGTTGGGGGATGTGAGATTTCTTGTATCTGAGGACAATGTTCAGGATCTTTCTTCCTCTCTAGAATATGACCGTGCTCTGAACTTTATATACAGCAATGAACTCCAATATTGTTGTCCTCATTCCTCTTATGACAGGTCAGTCACTATTACATCTGCCCACATCATTCTCACTTTGGTTTGATGCTGTTCCAGAGTTCTGGTAAAACAACTGTATAAAAGTTTTAAGATTTTTGTTTCTAATATCTCCCCAACCAAATTATAACGAGTCATGCAAAAAAAAAAAAAAATATGACTGTGCAAAGTTCTGCAAAGAGAAAAAAAAAGGATGTTAATGTTCCTTAGAGAAAGACGTTTAACTTGTGACAGTTTATTGGGGTCTAATCCTCTCTTCCAGTGACAATTATCAACGATGCTCCAGACCATTTACACACAATAGACGTCACTGAGATCAGAACAGAAGTCTCTTTCGAGTACGCAATAACCTTTTATGTTTTGAAACTTTATTAAGATGTTACAGTGACAAACATATGCAGTACAGTCATGTATCAGAATAAAATGGCTTCTCTTCAGTGACCTCCATGATGATCCCCAACAATTCCTGGTTTAAACATTTCCATTATACTGACCATGGTTTTTATTTCCTCCTGTGTGAGTTCTCAGAGGGTCTGTACAGGAGTTTGGTTTCCTCTTGTGTGAATTCTTAGATGAGGGAATAAGACCGGGGTTGTGACAAACTTTTTCCCACATTTGAAAATGAAATGGCATTCTCCCTGTGTGAATTCTGTGATGTAAAAACAAGTGTGATTTCTTAGTAAACTCTTCCCACATTCTGTGCAAATAAATGGCTTCTCCCCGTGAGAGTTCTCTGATGTGCAACAAGATTGCATTCTGACAAAAAACATTTCCCCACATTCGGGAACATGAAAATGGCTTCTCTTCTTTGTGGATCTCTGATGTGCAACAAGATTTGATTTTAATGTTAAAATTTTTCCCACATTCTGAACATGAAAATGCTTCTCCTCTGTGTGAACTAAAAGATGACGAACAAGATGGGGTTTATAATTAAAAGATTTTCCCCCATTTTGTACAATAAATTTGGCTTCTCGTCTGTGTGAATTTTTGATGTCTTAAAAGTGATGATCTGTACCTTAAAGATTTCCCACATTTTTGAACATGGAAATGTTTTTTCATCTCTGTGAACTTCTCAGGTCCGGTTCCTGTTTTGTCCAGTTGGTGATTGAGTATCTTCTACATCCCAATCTGCAGATAAAAGTTGATGTCCATGGAGGCCTCTCGTCAAGTCTTCACCTGGAAAAAGAAACAAAATTTTTCCCATCCAAAATTTATATCTCATCATTTCTATGTGAGCAACGTATCAGAATTCAGTCACCAAATCCATAGAAGGTTCTCGTTATAGTTACCAGGGCTGTGGAGTCGGCAAGCCGAAGCCCCGACTCTGACTCCTCAATTTCCCAAACCTCCGACTCCGACCCCCGAATCCTGACTCCCTCATACATGGCGCATGTTTAAGTGATAACTTTACTGTAGTAAAATGGTAACATCCGGGCTGTTTATCACCTTATGATACAATAATCAATTTTATATAGGTTTGAACAGACATGACAAGCAAAAGGAGAAACAATGTTTTGATCTTTTGAACACTTGTGGGTAGAGTTGAAGAAAATCTGTATTTGCATCCAAGTCCAGTCTGCACAACACTGGGAATGTGTAGAAGAGACCTGTGATCAGATTTTGGTTTAAAATCTGCTTGAATCGGTTCAGAGCCCAGAAGGATTCAGGCCGTATTGAAAACCAAAGGTGGGATTTACAAATACTAACAAAATAATATAAAATTAACATTTTAATTTTTAGGAGCAAAAACTGTAACTAGCAGGATGTTAAATACTTGCAAGTCAAATTTATTTATAAGGGAGGTAAGATGACTGTATATAAAATTACAGTAGCCTCATGTACAAAGCTGTAGTGGATTGAGAGATATGGAGCCTGAAAGTCACAAGTTCAAAACATTGTTACCATTTTGATTGTCAGTGTAAAATATATTTGTTGGATATGACTTTAGAACACAAAAAAAAATGTAAATATGCAAAACCCTGCAGGAACATTTGTGGAGTCTCTGAATTTGTTCTGATAAATAGGATTGCTCCATCAGATCCTGCATATATGACCTCAAATCTGATCTCATTATGTCCAGGCTAGATAACGGCATCTCTAAACTAACTTGGGTTGGGGGGCAAAGCGGTGACCACATCGGCAACATCTCTAGCAATGTCAGGGTATAAAGGAATTGCCTCAGCCACAGTCAGTATTGATGAATGCTTGAACTCTTCTACTTCTTTGAAAACAGGTGAAAAATTTTGCTGAAATCTGTTCGCCCTGGGAGCGGGATCTTTTCCCCTGGGGCAGAGCTTTGCCTGCTCCATGTCATCAGTTACACTCCTCATGTGATGAGGCTGAAGATATGGGAGCTGTAGCACTGGCCGGACCCAATTCCTCTTGCTCTTTGCACAGCATCAAATTAACTGTACCAACTAATTATATATTTTAGGAGTCGGTCCATTTTATGACAACGCCGACTCCTGCAAAATAGGCACCGACTCCGACTCCACAGCCCTGATACACAAAGGGCGACATGTATGATCGGGCTTTTCGCCCGATTTCAGGCGTATTCTGCGCCTCACCAGCCCGAATCCGCTGTCGGACGCAGGGATGCGGTGTTAGGCGCAGCGTTCGCCACTTTCAGCTGCGCCCCGCATGAAGGGGCGGGCAATGGGCGCGGTGTGGGCGCGCTGTAGGCGTTCCAGGGCGGGAAGCGCCGCGCTCAAACTCCGAGGCATGTACGATGGCGAGTCGGCAAAGTGCGGCACAATGCAGCGCTCGGCAGCTCCGACAGGCAGACCTGGTTTGTTTTGGTCTAAATGCTCCGGCGAAGGCGAAGTGAAGCGAGAACGGAACATGCGAGGAAGCATAGAAGATCGTATCAGAAAGCTCGCTCGGGATTTCTTTTCCCCATAGAACTCTATGAGAAAGTAGCTCGTGCTCTGATTGGCTAAGCTGGACGAGCCCCCGCCGCTTCAACCAATCAGCTCGTTTCTGCCTTTTTACTGTATTTTGAACTGTCCCGCCTTTGAATATGATTGGTCAATACTCCTCCATAGGATATAATGGGCCACTGTCGCTCCAATTCTGATTGGTCAATACTCCTCCATAGGATATAATGGGCCACTGTCGCTCCTATTCTGAGTGGTCAATACTCCTCCCTAGGATATAATGGGCCACTGTCGCTCCTATTCTGATTGGTCAATACTCCTGCATGGGTTAGAATGGGCCACTGTCGCTCCTATTCTGATTGGTCAATACTCCGAGGTTAGAATGGGCCACTGTCGCTCCTATTCTGATTGGCTGGTTTATGGCGACCAATCAGAAGAGCTTAAACAATTTGAATTTCTGTATTTCCCGGCAATTCTCTCTATTGCAATTCCTTATGTAGCGCCGGTCTCGGCGACAAACGCGTTGTTCGGGATTTAACTGCTTTATTTTTAGAGAAGGTTTCAGCGCTTTCTCTGATAATGTTTTACGCTTAATAAAAATGATTTTTTTATTCATACTCCATGCCGCACGGCGCTGAGTGCCGAGATTGCATTGCGCCGATCTCTCAATAGACTACATTTACCGTATTCCAGTGAATAATGGATAAATATTGAAAATCTGCAAAAAAAGTGAAATTTTGAAATTTCACCTCCACTTTGCTTTAATTTCTGTGAAATATCTAAAGGGTTATCAAACTTCCTAAATAGTGTTGTAAATACGTTAAGGGGTCTAGTTTCTCAGATGGCAGTAGTAAGAAAAACGTTAAACCAGCACTGAAGTCCCAGATATCAATAGCCTCCCATGAAGCGCCAATGCATCAGATCATCCCAAGGCAGGAGAGCCCAACTCCAACCATCCAAGTCCAGAAAAATTGAAGAAGCAGATGTCAGCATAAAGGTCTATCACTTAATTTTGAGCCGAAACGTTGCATTTGTGTACTCTGGATTCACAATTAAAGAAGACCTTTATGCTGACATCTGCTTCTTCAATGTTTCTCAGATGGCGTCACTTATGGGGGTATCTAACATGCAGGCCCCTCAAAGCCACGTCAGAACTGGAGTGGTCCCTAAAAAAAAATGTATATTGCAAATTTTCTTGAAAATGTGAGAAATTACTACTAAATTTCTAAGCCCTCTAATGTCGTAAAAAAAAAAAAAGAGACATTTAAAAAATGATGCCAACCTATAGTGGACATATGGTAGATGCTAGTTATAAACTATTTTGTGGTGAATAATTATCTGTCTTGCACGCAGAAATTTTGGAACTTTCAAAATCGCAAAATTTTTCTAAATTTTCATGAAATTTTGATATTTTTCACAAACAAACAAGGATTGTATGGATAAAAAATTTCTTACTAACTTAAAGCACAATGTGTCACGAGAAAACAATCTCTGAATCACATGGATAGGTAAAAGTGATAAAAAGTTATTCTCACAAATTGACATGTCAGATTTCAAAAATAGGGCTGCGTCAGGAAGGTCAAAACAGGCTGGGTCCTTAAGGGGTTAATAATGTTCTACTGTTCTGTGTCCACAGCTCCTATGCAGAACTATATGTTTCCATGGTTGTTTTGCTTTTCATTTTTGATGTATTGGAGCAATAAAAATGTCGTGTGGATTGAATTACAATATCAAACTCCTCCCCTCTAAGACCACCAGGAACCTAAACCTCATGTGTCTGTTCCTTATTCCACAGATTTTACAATGCCCCTCATCTTATTTAGTGCATTCATAGCATGGAGATGGCACAAATCCCCATAGATATAGGTACACAGACCCCAATACTCTATTCAGGTTGGTATATGGACCACAAAATCCCTTAAAGCTGGAAACATGGACCTTAGTACCCCTCACCCCTTCCCTCCTCGTGACTGGTACGGTACATAGAATCCAATACCCACTAAGGAGTGGTTCATTGCCCTCACTAGCCCCACAGGCCTGGCCCATGAACACCAATACACCACAGTGACTGCTACATGGACCCTGAGGACCCAAGTACCACAGGCTGATAACCGAGGCTTTACAATGTAAGTGTGTAGGTCAAACAAGTATAAATGTGACAAATTAATAACTAACAACTTTTACAGAAGGACAGAGGTCCCTGCCCATGAGGGCTTACACTCTAAAAGGAAGGTGAGAAGACACAGAAGGTGAGGGGCAGACATGTTTGTGGAGGGTGTAGTGACAGCAAGGTTATTGTTGGTTATAGACAATCCTGAAGAGATGGGTTCTATGGTTGATTTTGAGGCTGGTGAGACTGGGGGAGAGTCTGAGGTGTTGGGGCAGTGAGTTCCAGAGTGTGGGGAAGCACGGGAGAAGTCTTGGAAACGGTTATGTGAGGATTGACACAGGGAGAGCAGAGAAGAAGGTCCTGTGAGGAGCGGAGAATGCGTGAGGGGAGATATCTGGAGATAAAGGCAGATAGGTATGGAGGGGAGAGGTTATGGAGAGCCTTGTAGGTCAAGGTTACTAACTTGAACTGGATTCGCTGGGCAATGGGAAGCCAGTGAAGGGATTGGCAGAGGGGAGAGGCAGAGAAGTAACGAGGAGAGAGGTGAGACGGGCGGCAGATTTAAGGATGGATTGGAGGGGAGCGAGGGTGCTAGCTGGGAGGCCGCAGAGAAGGATGTTGCAATAGTCTAATCGTGAGATCCTGCAGCCGTCACTCTGAATCTGTATCTGCTCTCCAGTTCTGTGACTGTAATTGTATCTGTACAGAGGGGTTTGAGTAGCCATTTGGGAGGGTCACATTGTACCAGAGGCCAACTGAGTATAGTGGGAACCAGATCAGCAGGATCTATTGTGATATATTGTTCATCTCCTCCCACGTGGCAAGAAGGTTGGAAAGTTAAATGGTGCCTGTGATAAATAAGGACAGAATAAAAGAGAAGAATTTCGAAGGTTCTACAACCCCGTCAACTGCACTGCAATCCAGAGGTTTTCCCATCCACTCATCGCTCCTCTTACCCTTCCTGCAAGGATTCCATATTAAGTGAATCGTGAGACAAAACAACAAGGAACGCACTTTACTCCTACATTCAGGTTGAAAGGTCAAAACCCCCATAAGGCAGAACCAATCACTCTAGTAAGAAAAGGGTCCTTCCTAAGTGGCGCCGATCAGACAGGACCAACATTCCCCAAGGATTGTACAGAACAACGCATCTTGTGCACATGAAGGATCTATCCTGAAAGTAGAAGTGCTCATTCTCATTATTCAGTAATGTCCAAAGCTTTACACTTCTCCATACTGTGGGGTTTCTCCTCTTCAGATGGTTTTCATCCCTGGTGCCCTAAACTGCGCCCTTCATATCAGATCGAGCTGCACTAATGTCCTTCGTAAAGCGGAAAGATTATATCCAGTAACTGGTGAGTCCCCCTACAGTATTCTTAGCCTTAGAGGCAGCTGACTGGCATTGTGCTGTTATTTAGTGTATGATTTACATTGTAGAACTTTACATTCATCCACATTGAATCTTCATTTGTATATCAGAATGCACCAACATATCCCCTAGAGACTTATACACTCTGATATACAAATTCCGAAGAAAACTAGACAACAACTTTGTACTAAGATAAGTGGTTCATTTCCATGTATGTCCTGCAGTAACTGTTCCGCCATTATTAAAGGACTATTTCCCATCCGACACAACGGTACTAATACACCTAATAAGAGACTCCATAGCTGTAATAGCGTCAAATGGTTTAATATGATAAAAATGCGCCCTTGTGGCAATGGTTACAAGGACAAAACCAGTCGGCAGATTAAGACTAGAATAGTAGAACCAAATCAACAATACGTAATTACAATCCATTCAAGCAATGTGACATCGTGAGCAAAGTAGTATCTCAAATGCAAGTTTGGATAAAAAGCAACCTGCTTTAGCGGTAATGCAGAAGAAAGCCTTCATGATTCCCACCAGCAGTGAGTGACCTGTGATGGTCCTGTGCTTGAGAGCGAAGTTCATGCACCTGGATGGCATTAATATAAATCCAGACTGCTGCCATCGAGAGCTTCAAGATTTACACAATGGGACTCTCGCACCCAAAGGCCTTAATAGAGGCTTCAATCTTCGTTGCCTTCTTATCGAAGGCAGTATAGTAAAATCCCAAGATGCACTTCTGTAAGATGAACCCTAAAGGAGCAGCACTCCCCTGCTGATTAATAGAGACGTGAACACAGACTGCTCGAGAAAGGAAGTCCCTCGGACACGTGGCGGCGCCGGCTGGAGCGTTAGCTGTGTGCTCCGTACCTATCAGGCTCGTTACAATCTTTATATATGCTGCAATTGAAGCAAGCCAGAGAATTCTATCACAATACGCGCCTCACATCCTTTATACTACAGGCTGCTGGTTGCATTACGTGTCTATGGGCTCAGTCGTATGGACATGAAAAATTACCAAAACAAGTTTATCTCGCAAAAGTAAATTTGTTGTGGCCTTTGTGAATGAAGTATATACAGTAGGAGACCCGTGAACTCTTCCCAGAAGGATGAAGTTTATGCACAGCACTAACTTCAAAACAAGTAAAGTAGGGATTTGTGCTGAGACATTGGAACCAATCCTTTTGTGTACAGCAGAACCTCTGTAGCCGAGCGCTACTCCACTGCTGCTGGAGGATATCAGGAGAAGCTTCAATACATCAATCCTATAGAATTTCCACATCTCAGCTTCATCCACTGATCATCAGTGGGATGTTCTGCTACTTCCTCTGGATCTTCCTGGGAATATGAGATTGGGACATCTACCTCTGGTGGATTTCTCCTACTGATCATCTATAGGACATAAACACAGGGACTGAATCTATTGTTTCTCTGTGATGACCCGATCAACTGGTATCACTAGGTGACCTCACACCTGGTCTCTTCTCTATAATCAGGGAGGTCTCCTCTTACCCGCCGATGTGTAAGGGGCGCTGATCCTCCATCATGGACGGTCCTTGTACAGATCCTTGTGTCCCTCTAAATCATGTTCTCAACTCCAGTCCCTCAGGACACCACCAACAGGTCATGTTTTCTATTTCCTTAGCATTCCACCAGGTGATATAATTATAGTCCAGTGCATTCTAAATACAGGAGAGCCCTAAAAACAGAACTGTTGGTCGGACTCCTGAGGACTGGAGTTGAGAAACACTGATCTAAATACCCACTCCTCCATGGAGAAATAGGCAGCGACATCCTGACACCTTATAGGAACCTGACACAGACAAATGATACAATTCTCCTCCATAACACTCATCCTTGGGTGTCCCAGCATTCCCAGCAGCGCTCACCTCTCCAGTCAGCAGCTCAGTCATCCATCAGCAGCTCTAGAACCTTCCTGTGTCAGTTGAATGAGTAGGAGGAGCTCACGGAGCGCACTGGGGCTGCTCATCCTCCTGACACACAAGGGGGCCACACACTCATCTCAGACGACTTCTCACTACTGCTGTAATCCCTGTGTATGGGAGACCGATCACTACATAATATTCATCAAGGAGCCTTCACCTTCTCATCATGTCCTGTCTATTAATAGAGATAAGCGAGTGATGTCATGTTTAGACACTCACCTCTCCGGTATCCCGTGGATCATCCCATGGCGAGCTCTAATATTCCAGGCACGCCGCCGCCACCGTCTGGTTCCTGTCCCTCATCCATCCTTGTGGGGTCAGTGACAGATACGACCATGGTTTTAAAGTAAAACTTACCTGCTATAGTCCTGAACCTGAAAAATCCCAGAAAAAATAAGGATTAGAGGCTGAATCCCATCTGGAAGAACATCCTACATGAGAGCTAGGGAGTCACTAATTGGGAATAATAACAGATTATTAGTTGTGTACAGTGGAGGTGACTTGTCTATTCAGGTGTATTATATACACAAGGTCTTCTATAAGGCTTGCTGCGTGCCATTCTGCCATACACTCCATGGTCGCTCAGTCTCCTCCCAATAATGGACTCATGAACATCATCTAATGTGAGAAGGCCTTTATTTGCTTATAGGTGACCTTGGGTCCCTTTGTGATCTTGCAAACTATTACACATCTTGCTCTTCGTGTAATCTCTGTTGGTCGCCAGCTCCGGGGTAGTAATAATGATCACGCAATGTGTCTGACCGTGGGGTGGATTACTCCAAACTCTTTAGAGATGTTTCTGTAACATTTTCCAGCCTGATGAGCATCAACAACAACTCCTCCTCTGTGTCCTCAGGAATCTCCCTTTTTTGTGCCGTGATAATTTCCATAAACGTGTGACATGAAGATCGGGCTTTCATAGATCTCGGTTATTTAAATTGTCCTCCCATTGATGGGAAACACCAGATTCTAATGTCAGCTTGAAATTATCTGCCAATCCTACAGGTTCACATACTTGTCTCTCTCACAGATATCGGATACGGCCAATTGTGTCTGGAATCGGGTCTATGTTGGAGCCTTTGGCTGTGTACCTAGATTCCTATCTACAAAAAATAGTAAAGAAAGATCGTAATAATTTACAGGACCCAGGTCAATATATTTGAGACCCTAGAGGATGTTGATTGCACCGAAGTTTACCTATTTATGCACTTTAGACATCAAGTCCCTTTCACAAATCTTCCATATACAGAAGGTGTCCAGGCAGTGAGAGTAGGGCTCTTTGCCTTGACCTAATTTATCCCAATAGGGAGATCGCATTTTTGATGCCACTGCTGGATGATCCTCAACCAAAATTGTTTTTATAGGTTTGGGGATATAGTTTTTTGTTACATGCAACTACAAGGGACATCATGGGTCCCCGGCGTCCCTAAGATATGCTGAATATCTACATCGCAACATTTTGAAGAGAATTAGTCAGTATTAAAGAGTGCCCTGTAACCCATTGGTCAAATGCTGGCTTAGATATGTCGAACGACGTGTTCCTCCTCTGGACTGGTTCTGACAGAGTTGGACCACTTCGTTACCGAGATCAATAGTGTTCACCCACTGATTAAATTTTACCATTACAAAGGATAGTGGATGCTATTTTCATATTTGGATGTGTGGGAACAATAAGAAATCATACATTAACCACCCTGTTCTTATAAAGACACAGATTGCAAACAATGTATTACAACAGAAATAGCCAACACGCCACCTCAAACCTTTAGAGGGAATTTGTAGATCTGCAATTTAATATCGGGCCAGCGCGAATCCTGCTCTAATGATTGAGCAATACTCTGTAAATATGTAAAACTGGTTAGAAATTGTTGAGCTGGATATGACCAGGACTGAGGTTACAAGATGGGTCTTTAATGTTGAGCAGTATATCCTCCGTGCCGACCGCTGTTAAAAACTATGAGTAAGAAAGTTTGACAAGCCGTTTTACCTATGTCTGTACGATGATGTCCATTCACATTTGATTCAAAGATCAATTCTCTAAAAATTGAAATATAACAATCTACCTAAATTTTGGATTCTGTTAACAGATAACCGAAAGGATTTTCAGGAAAGGTAAAACACTGGGTCAACATTAATTAAATCCGACATAGCAAAAAAAGGAAAAACAGACAAGGAGTATCAAATCCGTAAGTCCTGGAACTTTTGCATGTCTAACGCTGCAAAAATTGCTCCCTCTATCATCAAAGGAGATTCCATCTCCACATCACCACAAAAGGTTTCCCAGTTAAAATTCGTGGTTTCATACAGTGACACAGCTGCAATGTTGTCTACATGATTTAAAGAGTCCTTGTGGGAAGACGTATGTAGGGCAGACAACAAGGCAGAATAAAGATCCGCCTTAATGACATATGCTCGGTTATCCGTCCAATATAAGAGAAAATGATAGTTGGATGCCAAGGATGAGGGCATTAAGGCACGCGGTGTAACCTCTCTACCCGACCCTGGAATCAATGAGAAGAGATGGGACTAGCGGAGTTGATATGGTGTAATACTGAGAGAGAGTTCTCTGTGATCCACAGAGATCTCAGAAAAACTATTACAGAAAGAGGCTTTCATGGATTCACTATTTGGATCACTAGGACACAAAGGCAATAATGAAAACCCTTGCGCCTGAAGGTGTTCCTCTGTAAGTCTGGCTGCAGCGCGCATGGGTTCTATTGTTTTTTATTCATTACCTTTTCTTTATTGTTTATTTATGTTGATTGAGCTGGCATTCCTTTATAATGAACGCCTCTATTGAAATATGCGCATGCTTAGAAAGAGCAAAACATTGCCTCTGAAAGCATCGCTGTCTGGATGTGTCTCTTAGCCCGGGCTCCTGCGTACCTCTCGCGAAACACCCGCTGCGGATTAAGACCGTGATGGTCCTATGGCACTCTGTAGCTGAACGGCGTCCTGCCCTGCAACTAAGACTTAAGTATCCTAATCATGTTCCGTTACTAGCATATACGCAGAAGAGAGCGGATGTATGTATGCTTTCTAGGATTCATGGACATAAAGTCATAATATTTTATGACAGGCCGGATTATTCTTGATAATATGACTGCAACTTTGGAATTTGAGCGAGTTCCAAAAGCCACCCGTGCCAATAGGATTCTAAGTTTAACTTCTAAGTGGCTTGTTCTCTTTATACATCCTGCAGATCTATTACACATCTTGCTCTTCATGTAATCTCTGTTGGTCGCTGGCTCCGGGGTAGTAATAATGATCACGCAATGTGTCTGACCGTGGGGTGGATGAGTCCAAACTCTTTAGAGATGTTTCTGTAACATTTTCCAGCCTGATGAGCATCAACAACAACTCCTCCTCTGTGTCCTCAGGAATCTCCCTTTTTTGTGCCGTGATAATTTCCATAAACATGTGACGTGAAGATTGGGCTTTCATAGATCTCGGTTATTTAAATTGTCCTCCCATTGATCGGAAACCCCAGATTCTAATGTCAGCTTGAAAGTATCTGCCAATCCTACAATTTTACATACTTTTCTCACTCACAGATATCTGATTATCTGGATTATTTCTCCTCATGAAATAATTATCAAGTCTGAATATCTGGACTCATTTCTAGATTGGTTCTTTTCTATTATGAAAGTGTACAATCTGTTCCCACCCACCCCCTTGCAGTTACTTAGGTTCATGTAGAATAAGAAATGTAGAAAACTTCTAAAGGTGTTCACAAACTTTCCTGCGCGCTATACCTGTATCAAATCACAGTATGTGTGTCCACACATCTATGGTGAGAGGAGCTAGAAGTAATGTCTGGACGTCAGGGTATAAAGCTCCCGGCAGTCGTTCTCCTTCCTCCAATCACTGAGGCTCTTTGTTCCATGTACTTGTAGTCCCTCTAGGATACCTGACCACTAGGGGGCGTGATTGCTTGTGCACTGTTCTGTAATATTAATATATTGCAGGACAGTGTCTCTCCTATCACACCCAGCCTTAGGTACGGTGTAATAGCAATAACAGGGTGACAGACCAGGGGCCTTTATTACTCCTAGTAACTCTATCACTCATGATCACACTCAGAATTCCACACATGTATTGCTCTACGAGAGTGATGCACATACACTATATACTCTTCAACCACACGTGTCTCAGAATCACACACACATTGTGTCCAGAATTCCGCCGCAGCGAAGATGTATTCACGAAAGGTGCTTCACCACTCCACGGTTCACTCATATGTACAGCGATCCATATCAGTCTCCAGACTTACTACAACACATCACGACGTACACAAATCAACAACAACTGACAAGTCCTTCACATACATCTTACACGAGTACAGCCTCACACTATTTCTGTCACAGTAGCAGACAGCGCGTCGACAACCTCTTGTCACTACTTGGTGACAACCTCGAGACACTAACTTATCGACAATATCATTCACACATCTTCACTCTACACACCTCTGAACATCAACACTAGAATCACATGAAAGGGAGACACTCTAATACTTACATCATATACTACATCTCGTAGGAGAGATATATATGGCGATACATATAAAGACACAAATATCACACACAGTAACATAAATCGCACACAAGAACACTAATAATGCTCTATCAACAAAGGCACCACACCAACACCACCACACGACACGCCGTGCTCTGAAGTTGAAAGTCTGGAGACTCTAATATAAGGGAAACATTGAGTCTCTATATCTCTCATCATCCTCTATATCTCATATCATTATATCTATCTATATAGAGATATTCCACGACGTCGATCATTCGAGATCACAACAGGCTGCGACACTCACACCTGTCAAGATACATTCAAGAAATCACTAAAAGTTAGAGGTGTATACTATGTGAGTATGAACAACTCACCAATCTTTCATCACGACATCACTAAAATTTCTCTATATCTGTGACTGTTCGTTCAACAACTATTACACATATCCAGACGACACACAGTCTCAATACTCCTCAGCATCTATCAGTTAGATCAGTGGATCTGATTTATACCTCGCTAGGACAATAGGTTAGATGTCAGTCATGGATGGATGAGTTTCAGGACACACACACACACATACAACTACTACCACACTCACACAACACACCTCACATTACAGTCACTCATCGAACGAGCAAGAGACGAGTCTGCGATATGTTATATATTGTTGATGGAACTTGGGTTACCATAATTGTGACAAAATGGAGAGGCACCCTAGGATATTGAATCATTAAACACACTTAGAAATATGTGTGTACTAATCCATAGATCTGGCGTACTGTACGAATTGTGATCAGGTGCGCGGCAGTGAACCGCTACTTCACACACTCAAATACGACTCATCAAGGAAGATATGCGAGAGTGTCTGCGAGGATGTTCACGGTCTTTGCCTGAGCACAGAGGGACAGTGTTTGTGCAAGGTGGAAAAGGGAAGTACGAGCAGATCACAAGGCGATGACAGAGTGTGTAGAGCAGTGAGAGATCATTCAACAACGACACGATCTATTGTCTTTCATCTTACATCTGATGGCGCGTCTCTTATTCATCTAATATATCAACAGTCAGAGCTGGGGGGGATGTCTAGCATGACTCCTTTCTAGACGCAAATGACTCATTGTGGTCAGACACACGCATCAACCTTACATAAGTTCATACAATTTAGCTATCTTAGCTATATTAGTAGCAGGGTATTCGAGGTTGATGAAGGGATATAGTGAGTGCAGTGTGGAGGGTTGGGGGTGGGTGTTTGTGTTTTTATGAGAGAAATTTAATGGTTTATGTTGGAGGGGAGGTGAAAGATATCAGATACAACGTGTGGTTGAGCACACTAACGGCAGTAGATCCAGACAAAGGGAGTAGTGTACTGATGATAGTGTGGGTGGGAGATCAACACAACACAAGACAAGGGATGAGGAGTGCGTGTGCGAACAAGAGGATGATGGGAGGTAGTCTGTGTGGTGGATGGTGAGATGGAGATGGGACTACACACGAGAGCTTGTGGCATACTGTGTACAGGTGGTGTCTCTTATATGAGTGGGGTGATGACAGTGTGGTGTGTGTGCATAGTAATCGCAATATTGAGTAGCTGGATGTCTGACAAATAGGATACAGCTGATCGTGGTGACTTCTTCGCGTTAGTAGACACTGCGGTTGATGTGCGAGATCTAGATTATCGATAGGGGTATGCACTAGGGTCTCTATGAGTGTTGTATGAGACACTGTGTGTCACGTGACAGGCGTGAGTATCTTCGTGATGGTGTGAGCATGGTGGTGTATCGACAGGGATTGTGAGTGGCACAGTGTCAACTTAAAGCAGCTTAACTGGTGAGTGACTACATCTTGCCCACACTGTATGACTCAGTAGAGACACTTGTCGGATGGGGGAATTAGTTATATTATAGAGAACTGATCAGATCTTACGATTATGGTCTATCGTACTGAGGCGAGTCGAGGAGCGTGGTAGACAGGAGGACAACAGGGTGTGGAGCGTGATATGGATACTCATGTGTTATAGAGCCGTGAGGGTGGTGATGTTGCGCACTCAGCAGGTTCAGGGTTTGTTCATGCGAGTGACATTGTCTACGTCTGAGGACAAGGAGTGGATAGATCTCATTCACAGGATGGTCAGAGGTCTGTGTAGAGAGGCAGTGAGGAGAGGGGAGTATGACTTTCAGCGTGTCAGGAGGATCGGTGATGTATATCGAGAGATACACACAGAGATCTAGGGGACTTTGTATTGGCGCATTAGTAGGGTAGGCACAGATAGGAGAGATGAGCGTCTGTGGAGTGTTGGTTGTTTGGCGCACTTGGGTAGTGTATAAATGGTAGAAGTGCATGTGAAGTTGGACACAGAGTATGGGTGGTATACACAAGGACGAAGTGCATTGGGTTAGTGAGATGAGAGTGGTAGGAGTGAGTGACAAATACGTATAGCACGTGTAATGGACGTGGCTATAGTTGGCGATGGTTTGGATGTGCGATGTGTACTATAGTATACAGGGCAAGTCAACGGGGGACAGGTACATAGGTCTCTGGTGGTATTTGCAGGAGAAAGAGATTACAGTTAACGCGTACTGGTGAGATGTGGGACTGGTTTCTACCACGGTGGCAGAACAAAGTGACAGAACGGGTACTATATCTCTATACACTATATCTAGTCTCTCTCACATATCTATCACATAGATCTATATCTCATAGTTGACCTAATCTATCTCTATCTCTATACTATATCTCATCATATATACTGTATATCTCTATTCAGGAGGTCTGGCTGACATGCACAAGCGCGAAGCAGCAGTATTACACCGGGATGGGTGTGAGATAGCAGGAGAACGGAGCAAGAGGGGGCTGGGTTGGTTGGCTTGATCGACATTCGGCACGGCTAGCTGTGGAATGAGGCGTCAGGGAGAGGGGAATGACGTGTCTAACAGACGCGGGCCGAGCGTAGAAAGGGGTTGTAGCAAGAGCACGACTAATGGTACGTAGCGTTATAAAAACATGTGGGATCGGTGACATAGTGCGTCCTGCGACGTGTGCACAGGATAAGGAACTAGGTTAAGATGTGAAACGAGCAGGCTGTGGCAGCGCTGGGACGTGTTCAGGCGATACATGCACAGGAGTGATTTGTGGTGTCAGCAGAAGAAGGAGTGAAGCGGCATGTCACAGGTGGTCGCGGGCATAGTTGTGTGTTGCGCGTAGGACGGAGTGTTCCGGTGTGCACAGCTGTGAGTGTGACAAGTTTGAGTGTGTTGAGGTACAAAAGCGTGGACGAGGACTACCACAGTGGGAGGACAGGAACACGTATAAGATCTCATAGTGGGTAAGTATATTGACAAGATTAGGATTAGGCGCGAATCACTAGTATGGGACTTCAAGAGAGATCAATAACAGTAGTACAAGAGACGATGGAAGAGTAGCCGGACGAGCTGTATCCAGAGCGCTGGTAGAGAATAGGGTAGTCGGCGTACTTGCACACATAACAACAGCGAACACTCGCGCACACTATGTTTCTCGAGAACAGAGGTGAGTTCGATGGCATGTGAACATGTGAAGAATCTTGGAGGAGTTCACGCTATCGGACTAGGGTCGCGGTCGTTACGGACAAAGTGGAAGGATCGATGCGATTCTCTGGATGTGAGGGACTCGCTGCATTGGCTGTCGTGAAGGCCGAGTGACGAGGGTGAGAGTGATAAGTGAGTGAGACAAGGCGGAGGGAGCACGGATGATAGGTATGGAGTAGGGATGGATTGAGTATTGGCACTCTTGGCGACACAACAGGTGGAGAGAGAGGTGATCTGACGACAACTTGCTCTGTGCGCTAGTCATGACGGAGAGGGTGAGTGGCTCTCTTGTCACACATGGTCTGTGTTCTGACGTAATTCACGCAGATGTGGCATGTGGGTGAGCATCCGCACCTGAGTACGTGGAGAGTATGCGTCTGACCTAGCAGCTCGCTGGTGGGCACTACGAGCATAGGCGACATTGACGATCATATTCGAGTCACGGAGGAGGGCACCTGTAGATCCTGTAAACAGGTGTACTTGAATATGACTGACAGTGTCCTAGTGATGTGGACAAGGAGGGTGCGTGTGTATGGTACTGCTACGTGGCAGTGCACTCTACATGTGGAAGTAGTACGTAGATGGTTTGGTCAGCACACACACCGGTCAACATGACGGTCACCACAGTGGATATGGACAATGACAAAAGGGTGACGGGCTTAACATGTACAGATGGCACAAACTGCGTGGTGGACACACACACACGAGTGGGTAGTGTCGACATCACTCTGACTAGTTCATCTGTTGTTGCTACACACGCGCGTAGCGGGAGGGACGACATAGTGGGTGATTTTGTCTTAATTCTCAGGCTAGGGAGATATATATAGTATCAGTTGAGGTGGGGTGAGTCAGTGATTGTACAGCTGATCACGTGATTCATATAGGCGTGATATATGTCATAGAATGTGAGGGCAGATCACATATGATACATATACTAAGGTGCGTCAAACACATGAGAGTACAGACAAGTAATTACATGAGAGATCAGGACGGTACTATGGACACAGGCGTCAGGGTGTAGGGCAGATAATAGGTTACGAGTGTGTATATGTAGTAACACATGTGGTACTTAGCATGATAGGACTGACAGTAGATATGCACACGTGTCACAGCACGTACGATCATGGGTGTCTATACAGATCAGTATAATTGGGTGTATGGGACAGAGATTAGATCATGAAGTCTAGATATAGTGATCGACACGGAAAAGATGGGCCTTGGGTGTAGGGGTGCGAGACGACATACGCGATACGCGTGCAGAACTTAGGTGGCAAGCACACCTGCGGTAGTCTAGACAGTGGGTGTGGACGGTCATGGACTAATGATGTGTGTCTAGGGACAACACTGACTGAAGCATGCGATAGATCGGTGAGACAGATCACGTACTTGAGTGTAGTGTGTCGTAACACACACGGACAGTGATTATAACACAAGAGAAAGTCATTACACTTGACATTAAATAAGGGAACTAGGTGGACATCACGACGGCACATATGTATGAGTAGGGGAGGGGAACGTTCTGGAGCAACAAGTGGGTATTGGTAGCAGGATGACGAGGCGATCTGAGCGTGGAAACGAGTACAGGTGACACAGATCATACAACATGACAGATGGACACACATTTGGTGGATTGTGCAGGACGTTTATAAGGTAGGAACTTGACTCAGGAGAGTGAATGACAGAGATCAGAGTGGGACACGTCACGGTGAAATAGGGGGTATGAGTGACACAAGTATGGAGAGGTGAGTGGACAAAACACAGGACATGTGAGAAGCAACACGGCATGTATAGTGTGGGGTGTTTGATACAGCGAGGACAGTGACTGATCTTGTGTATAGAGAGTCTGTGATAGCAATTGACAGGTGCGATGGATAGATAGATACTGAACTAAACGAGTGGCGTGGGTGATTAGAGTTGGGGTGACACACTGGAGTGGCAGGGCGTGCACGGACAGGAGTGAGTGCAGGTCAATGGACTGAAGTGACAGAGGGATGTCACGTGTCACGAGCAGGAGTTCTGATAGAGGGCAGTAGCAGGAACTGACACAGAGTCTCGGATAGTGGGGAGAATCTATTAGCAGAGAACACAGTAGTGTGGTGAGTGGGGTGGGTGCACCTTGATATATCACATGAGGACTCTGTGGATCTTTGTGGAGGGACAGTGCTGTGAAGTACACAGATAGGGTGTGACACAGAGATCACAGGGATAACATGGGATATGTGTAGGGAGTGAGTGAAGGAGAGGCACGGCAACACGGGCGTGTGATGTGTGTGTGATTATTGGTGGAGCGTCATTGCTAGGTGAAGACATGTCTTCTGAGTTGCGTCTAGTGGAGGGTATTGGGTGCATGGAACTATGTGTAGTATGATTTATATTACACATAGACACACGTGGGGGGATCTGAGAGTAACATGGGGTGTGAGGTACAATATAGGTCAGGATATTGGGTAGGGCGGGGGATAAGATGGTCATTGTGTTGTGATAAGGCAATCATGGAACGGGGTGATATACTGACTATACACACATAGAGTACATTGGCGAGAGTAGTGTGTAGGACATGTGGGGATTGGACATTCTAGACACAGAGAGAAGAAGTGGGTGTGAGCTGACAGATTTGGGACAAGTGTGATATGGGACAGAGATGTAGACAAGGACATTAAGTGTGGATAATCACACACATGGGTGATGTTACAGTGGGTGTTTGGAGGTGGGTCACTAATGTAGCGAGAGGTGGATGGGGGGGATAAGGATTGATAAGTGGGGTAGTGTTTTGGGAGGGTGGATTTGGGTTGGATTAGGAAAATTGGTTATTTGAGGGTGGGAGAATTTGGTTTTTTTATAGGTGAGGGGTGGTGAGGTTTTGTTTGGGGTGGGTGGATTAATGGATTAGATAAGGGGGGGTGGTGTTTTGGGAGGGTGGATGTGGGTTGGGATTGAGGAAGATTTGTTATTTGAGGGTGGGAGAATTTTGTTTTTTTTATAGGTGAGGGTTGGTGGAGGTTTGTATTGTGTGGGGGGGATAAGGGAATTGGATAAGGGGGGGTAGTGTATTTGGAGGGTGGAATGTGGGTTGGGATTGATGAAGATTTGTTTATTTGGAGGGTGGGAAATTTGATTTTTTATAGTTTATGGGGTGGTGTAGGTTATAAGTACAAGATATGTGTGGAACCTTCATTTCACCTGTGGTGACTATAAAATTGATGATTACAATTTAAGTGCAAGCTGCCTTAATGAACAAAGCTGGAGTGCGCCAAAGTCAAAAAACACCATATCTGTTATTATTCATAATACAAGATATTTTTTGGCACCTTTCAATTCACCTGTGGTGATTATAAATTGCTGGATTTCAAATTTAAGTGCAAGGTGGAATAAATCAACAAAGTGGAATGGGCAAAATTGAAAATGAAACACCTATCTGAAAATGTATACTGGATACTAAAAGTGGAGTTTTGCACCAACAAAGAGACCTGCAGTTACTAGAAAACAATTGTATCCTATAATTTTCAGGCTGCCCAATATCCAGGAAATATTACAATCGAAAAACTCTTAATAATAAAGTTATTGCAGTGCAATGTCTTCACTAAGTCTTGGTGAACTTTTACCCAGTAATCTTTATAGAGCTGTGTCTTTGCTTCGCCCACAGCCACCCCCCAACTCCCCCGCTCCGCCTGTTACTTTACAGTGGTAATGCTCCTTTAAAATTCTCTAGCTAACTACATAAAATCTTCCAATCTCTAATTCTAACTAAATTTGTAAGGATCACAGCTAATAGTAGTAGGTTCTCTGTGAAGAAACTAGAATATTTTCGCTGAGTGTTTGGACACGAAGCAGAGCGCACGACCTTCTGCTCTGAGACGCTTGAGAGACACTGAGGCTTGAACAGGAAAAACGCTGTTCTATGTAAAACGAGGTTCCCCCCCCCCATGTGATTTTTCAAACCAATCTGCAACCATACACATCCCAGTCATGACGCGCCCACACATCACCCCCTGCTCTATTCTGTAAGCTGGATTTGATGCCCGCCCCCCCCCCCCCCCCCCCCAAAAAAAAAAAAAAAAAAAAAAATATAAAAAAAAGTTTATGTTAGACAGGAAGCGCCGAAAATTGAGCGATCTAATAGATATGCACATATTTTTAACCTAAATTATCGCATGATCTAAAAATTTTGATCAACATAAAAACTGTGCCGATTTCCACTTTGTCGATATTAATCGCTCAACACTATTTACCACATTTTATAACTGAAACCCTCATATCGTTAAAAGCAACATTTACTCCTTTGAAAGGAGATCAAAAATGTTGTAATTAGGCATCGGATTTCAATGAAGCGCGTCTTGTTTTTGATAAGAGGATACTTTTTAGAGCAGTTATTAAATAGGTTTTGCAAGGTGGGAAATGGATCCAAAGACACCTTCTGTTTGTAGTTAGTCCCAGACAAAATTCAAATCTTCTACCTTATAGATTTAGAGTCCTGTATTACTGAACAACTTCTCTTATCTGCAATTTTGATGACAACATGAGGATTTCTCCATAGATCCCTTGATGTGGATATTTAAATATTATTAAGATCACTTTGGTTCTTAACCCCTTAAGCCGAACGCCTGAAAAGTAGTTAATGACCAGAATTTTTTTTTAGTTTTTGCCTCCTTGCGGTCAACAGTTGTAACTTTTTTATTTTTTCAAAGACGCAGTTGGATGAGGCATTGTTTTCTTCGGTTGTTCTTTATGAGGCAATAGTTTAAGTTCACTTATAAATAATTGCAGTATTTTTTTTATTTAAAAAATATATTATATTTTTTTTTTACACCATTCACATTTCACACTCAATAACATTGTTAATTAATTCTAACAGTTATACTGGGTCGTGTGGGGGATATGTTTAGGTTTTTTCGTGCGTGTAATTTATGCACGATTATTTTTTATTAAATATTTAATTTTTTTCTTTTATTTTTTTTACACTTTTTATGTCTTTTTTGTAACTTTTTTTTTATTATTACTCCCATGAAAGGAGAACTTTAAACATTTTTAAACTTTTTTTTTTTTACAGAAATTAGTAATGTATTACATATTCATATATGCTAATTAGAGATGGTGCGAATTTCTCAAAATTCGATCTGTCACTTTCGCCGAATTTTTTCCGACAAAATTCTTCGTTCCGAATTACTTCGCACGAATAGCGTTAAAAAATCACTATTTCCAGGCTGCACAGAGCCTGCAGGGTGCTGTATAAGAACGTTGTGCCATGCTTAATTTATCAGAGGGAGCTTGTTTGGTCTTCCATACATTTGTGTTTTAGTATGACACGCAATGACTGCCGCCAGCTATTAGAATCCGCTTTCACTATAAAAATTCCCTGGGCACTTAAGAGGGCAAAACTGACCAAAAAACACAAGCGGCGAATGTAGCCTGATAAAGTCATTCCCAGCGAAGCATGGAAAAAAACACGCTGAGAGCTCAGGTGGCAACTTAGTGACAGAGTGTGGAGGTGACGGCGGCAGCCACAGCAGCATGAGGTCAGGCAGGGCACAAGACTTTCTGGAGGTGGGCGAAAACACTTAGAAGCCCCACAGAGTGGGCACAATGACTGAGAGAGGAGTCCCACGGCGGCAGCAGTATGAGGTCAGTCAGTGGCACAATGTCATTCTGGAGGTGGCAAAACAGTATTAGGCCACAGAGTGCACAATGATACAGTTTGTAGTCACCGACAGCAGCAGCATGAGATCAGGCAGTGGCACAATGACATTCCTGGAGGGCGGCAAGACAGTATTAGGCCACAGAGTGGCACAATCACACAGTGCGGAGGACACGACGGCAGCAGTATGGATCAGGCCAGTGGCACATGACATTCTGGAGGAGCGCAAAACAGTATTAGCGCCACATTAGTGCACACTCACACAGTGGTGGAGGGGTCACTGCGCGGGCAGCAGTATGAGATCAAGCAGTGGCACAATGACATTCTGGAAGCGGCAAAACAGTATTATGGCCTCAGAAAGGCACATCACACAGTGTGGAGGGTTCACCGACAGCAGCAGCCTGAGATCAGGCAGTGGGCACAATGACCTTTGGGAGGTGAAAACAGGAGGAAGCCTCAGAATGGCACAATGACTGAGAGCGGAGGTCCACTGCGCAGCAGCATGAAAGTCAGGTAGTGGCTCAATGACACAGTGTGGAGGGCACGGGCAGGAAGTCACAGCAGCAGCATGAAGTCAGAGAGTGGCACAATGACATTCTGGAGGTGCAAAACAGGATGGAAGCCTACCAGAGTGCACAATGACTGAGAGCGGAGGTTCCACGGCGGCAGCAGCATGAGTCAGGCAGTGGCAACAATGACGACAGTGTGGAGGACATGGCAGCAGCCACAGCAGCAGCATGAGGTCAAGACAGTGGCACAATGACAACAGTGGGATGTCACGGCAACAGCAACAGCAGCAGCAGCATGAGGTCCCATAGAGTGGCACAATTACAGAGTGTTGGAGGTGGGTGTGCAATACCATTCCACTGGTAAAGATGGTTGTAGGCAGATGGAGAAACTGTCATCAGATGTGTGTGCATCAGGCGGGTGGCCGGCATCAGAATAGTGGCTGAGGCAGGTAGTTTGAACCCAGACTGACACCTAAGCATTGGTGTGTGGAAATCCTGGTCGATCCACCGCCTGACTCAATCTTGACAAAGGTCTGTCGTTCTCACATTTCCGTGGACAAGCGGGTTTCTCCTTGGGGTAAACGATGGCCCCCGCTGCACGTGAAAACACACCCTCTGATTCCACACTACTGGCCGGGGCAGGACAGCTTCTCCATGCACTGCAAACTCGCAAGTTGCGGCCCACACATCCAGTTTGGCTGCCCAGTAGTCCAGCGGATCTTCTAACTTTGAGGTGGCAGAGTGCAGTCCCAAGTAGGCCCACAACCTGTTGGTTCAGGAATGGCTGCCAGGTCCTGCTGCTGCTGCGACTGCCCTCCTCACTAGGACGGGGTGAAGGAAGCTGCTCATCAGTGACTCCAACTTAGGTTCTACTGATGGAGCTGGTACTGCTCCTACCCCCCCCTCCTTCCCCCAAAGCCGCGTCAAGTAGTACGTGAGGCACTGAGGAACCCCCCGGTCAGACCTGTCAGAGGAGGGACGATTGCCGCACATAGGCAGCGCCAACTGATTACTGGAGGATTCCCTATAGTATTTGAAGTTTGTCTTCCCTCTCGGCAATAGCTGGGGAAAAAGGCTCCATTTTGGACCGGTAGCGAGGGTTCCAATAGGGTGGAAGCCAGAAAGTCCTCCCTCCTGCCGATGCTGACGATTCGGCTAGTCACTAGCCAGCAAATAAAGCATAGCAGCGGGCCAATCTGCAAAGTGACTCCGGGACTCCCCTGCCTCCATTTCACTGTAATACTGCCACTGTGCTTGGGGACATCTGCCTCATCTTCCTATTCTCATCCACCTCCTCCATCTGCTCCTGCTCTCCTCTCTTGGTCACCTGGGTAGAAAATCCACTCATTCACCAGACAATGCTATCTGCCCAAAGTCCTCCTCCTCCTCCTTTTCAGTCCCACCAGACTCATGTGGCCACTAGATGTAGTCGACACGTCTCCAGTCCCCTGCCCAGACATATTTTTTCAGCATCTGTCAGGACATTAAGCATTTGATGACTTTATTCATTCCCTTAGTCCCCCTGGCGACTGACCAAATAACCGTCGACGTCCTCGAATGGTCCTCAACAACGGCAGGTGTGACGCATGAGCTGCCACTGGCTGACATCAAGTTACACAGGGGATACTTCCGTCCTGCCCTGGATCATCAAAAAAAATAATTAATGGCCTTTCTCTGTTCATACAGTCGTCCAACAGTGCAGGCTGGAATTCCAGCGGGGTGGAAACATCGATATCAAAGTGTAGGGGGGTTTGGGGGAGGCCGTTTTCTGCCAGCAGCAATTCGAGGAGGGTGTTCCTGGCTTTGTACGAATGGATAAAAGTGCATGCACAGTTTTTTCCTGGTGCCATTTTCAGAATTGTTCTGAAGATCGGTGAAGACTACAGAACCTTTTCACAACCAGATTGAACACATGCGCCAGCAGGGCGCATGGACATCCCCTCCCGGTGCAGCGCTGACACCATGCTCCTCCATTGTTCCGTCACCATGGTTACGGCATTTGCAGTTTGCCCGCAGAAAGCCACACATCTCAGAAAAAAAAAATAGATTCTTGCTGCATGACGCGGCGCAGTTCCTCCCTGTTGACTTCGGATCGCCGAGGCAAGGCCAGGTGTAGAACTTCGGACACCGCAGTGCCTACACATGTGGTTAAATTGAGAGCAGTCTTGTGGGAGGCGAGATGGTGTTTGTGGTGGAGGAGGAGGAAGGCCGGATATTGCGCAGGTGCACAGTTTTGACAAACAACGTGAGAGGAGAAAGCGCGTCTCCTGTCCAAGTTGTTGGTGTTGCCTGGGCTGGAAGCACATTCACCCAGTGGGCGTAAAGGACATGGTACTGGCCCTGACCGTAGTTTACAGCTCCAGACATCCGTGCTGCCGTGCAACCATGGGAACAAACCGATAAGCACAAGGACTGACCCACCTTCTGTTTTCACATATTGGTATGAAGTGCTGTACTCGCCTTTTGGAAAAGAAATTACGGCTTGGAACTCCTCCATCTCGGCTTGGCACAGCCATTAATTCTCTGGACTGGTGAAGAGTCCACCATTGGAAAGGGAGGGACTGCAGTACCAACAACTTGAACAGGAAGCACGGTCAGCTGCTGCACCTTAGGAAGGATGGACCGTCATACTGTTGTCTCTTTGCAAATCGCCTCGCTGAAGTCGACTTGCTGGCGCCCATGAGTAGCGAAGGAGCAGGAGCATCTGGACCGGGGGAGATGGATGTCAAGAGAGAAACAGCTCCCTTCTGTCAGAGGTTGTGAGCCTTGCTGCTGCCAAATGGCATGCATGCGCACTGGGCGCTGCTGCTGCTGCAGTTATGCTGTCGGCGGTATGATGGACCACCACATCTGAGCCACGTTTCTCCCAGGCCACCGGATGGGACCGCTGCATGTGTTGACGCAGGGCCGTGGTGCCAACGTTAGCTCCCTGGCCACGCTTCACTTACTTCTCTGCCCACAAATTCCTACAAATACCCATATTCGGCTCCTCCAGTGTTTTAGCAAAAACCTGGCCACACCCGCCAGTATCGGATTTTACCGCCAACGCTCCGCACTGAGTGACTATGTAGGATAGTGGATCAACCACATTATGTTCACTAATTAAAGTCCTATGTATGACACTTGTGAAGTATTTAATTGTATTCTGCTGTTTTGGCCACAAGGCCGCATATTCTGGTTTCTGAATTATGCAATGAGCGCACATGTTATAACAATCTCACATGCCGTCGTCCATTTTGAAAAAGGACAAAGAGACTGAGAGAGCAAAGCTGCTAGCAGCTGGACACAGGAGACAGGAGCCAGAAAACGATCAGCTTCCCAGAACCTGCCAGGCTTGAACTGAGTGGTGTCCAGTAACTTAGGAGAGCCCTGACTGCATAACACCTGACGTCGTTCCCCCGAATGAGAGCGCCGGACCACACAGGACAAGCGCCGAGAACAGAGAAGGGACCATCTGCAGTCCAGACCATCCAACCCCCATCCACAAGGATCGCAGCCAGAGGACAGAATTGCGGCCATCTGTAAGGTACCTCACGATGCGTGCACGCCAACTAGCTCTGAACCTGTGGAAGGCCTGCTACTAGTTAGTTAGGTTAGGTTCAGCTACAGGCCAAAGGGAGGGTTTATCCAACTACACCTTCCTGTTCAGGAACTTGGAAAAAGAGCTTGCTAACCACAGTGTGATCCAATGTGAAACCGTTCACCTGTGAGAGAAAGTTTGTGTTGGGGGGGGGGGGGGGGGGGGGGGGGGGGGGGGGGGGGGGGGGGGGGGGGGGGGGGGGGGGGGAGGGGGGGAGGGGGGGTGTGCCCTGTTTGGTGAGGGAAATTGGGTAGAATCATGCTAAGTTGTAAGCTAGAGCTGTGCGATGTACCGTTCTGGCCCCCGCGTGCAGGGGTCCCTGCCTATCCGTGGGAAACGGACTACAATTATGGATAGGCCCGTGTGTTATTTGTTGCAAGACTTCAGAGGATGCCCCTATACCTTATTTTTAACACATTTACGGTTCCAGAACACATCCGCCCACGCTTAACTACACCGTAAACCCCCCACCCCTCCTCGTCACCCGACAACCTATTATGTTCGTTCTAATTCCATGGTCTACATAGGTCCCCGCGTACAATGACAATAATTTATCAACGGCGACATATATATTTTTCATATTAAAACCCTGCTCGGAATGTATCTAGTTGTTCTCCCTAACCTACGCACCATCCGCAGTGGTTTCTATAAATCGTGTGAACCGATATAAAATTCTATAACCTGAATATACAAATATTACCTGAGGTTACAACCGTCTATTGTAAACATTAACCCCCAGGCTTAGGTCCCTGGGTGGTACGTGTCTTGTGGTTGGTTACTCCACCTGTTAGCCAGGCAGTGGGGTGTAATACGTTACAACCCCCACAACTCAATCGCCCTCTTATTGCTGGCTACATCTTGGACCTGCGAAGCGGGTTTTTTTTAAACCCCCGGGGTCCAGCTTGTGCTTCCCGGACCTCACACTTGAGCTGCTATCCGCAGACTCAACGTGCCGACGGAGTTCAGTCGGACGACCCACTTGCTGTCTGCTGATGCTGCCTTACGCTCAAGCTGAACTGCCCTCTTCAGCCAGACTGATGAAGCCCTTGCCTCGACCCGGGCTCCCAAGTGCAGATCGGCTACATCATCATCTAATTGTGTTTCATCGTCAACGCTGTCCTCATCACCGGTCTTGGTATTCCGAGGCGTGACCTCTCACAACATGTACCTCCCATCCACATCGTCCGGCACATCTATACCTTTGCCGCCTACTGCAAGAAGCAATGCCGATAGTTGGCCCCATTTCTATCGCTCCAATGTAGCTGCTGACTTGGCCCCGGGGTCTCAAATTGTTTCACTGTCCTCGCAATATAGTGTGCGGCTGAGCCCAACCACATAATTGTAGATCTCTGTCTGAGGTGGAACCAGATGGGAGACGAGAGGCGGCTAGGACAGGTGAGGGCCGCTGACCCGCTCCCTTGCCATGGCCCACTAATGGTTGGTGTCCAGATGTTCGCCGGGACCGACTCGATGGCTGTGGTTTGTCAGATGTCATCTGTGAGAAGAGGATGACCTATCAACCAATCAAGAACCCTGGTTGCTGAACAACGAACAACGCGGTGGGGGACACGGTGCCAGCTAGATGACAGCGGCAGTTGTGGCCTCACCGGAGTGACCACTTGTGCTGCGACGTCCCCGTTCTGTCTGCGACCTGGGCTGTTCCAGGAAGTGTTTTGTGCCACTGTCCACTCGGCAGTGCAGAGCCTTGCCACCGTCTCTGACAGACATACTGTTTGTTCTAAAATGTACAGACACTGTTTGATTGATGATTATCTGTATATGATACATATACCCCTGTTTTTGACTCTCAAATAACCCAAGTAACAAACTTGGGTAACCCTTGATATAAGATTGCTCTCCACAAATAGTCCAGTGAAAAATTTACTTGTATGTTTCGTTTAAAAACACTGTGAGTTATACTTAAATGTAAAGAGCACAACAGGCTTAATTAAACCTTCGGACAATGAATTAGGCTACAGGAAAAATTTATATATGTTTGGCGTTAAAAAAGACGGGTTTATTATTTTTTTTGTCAGCACACAGCAAAACAACGCTTAATTTCACCCCTGGATGTAAATTGCGCAAAGAAATTGAGCCCCACAAACTAGTAGCTGTAGCGTGTTACAATTGCTTTTGTCCTAACGCCGCCACAACAACAAGAGATTACAGTTGTCAATTAACCTTTGGCTTAAGAATTAGGCTACAGTGAAAAAATTTAAATATTTTGGTGTGAAAAAAAAACCGGTTTATTTTTTTTGTCAGCACCACCAGCCAAGACAGAAACAGTGCTTTAATTAACCCTTTGATGTAAATAGCGCCAAAGAAATAGAGCCCGCACAAACTAGTAGCTTTGTATATCGTGTTACAAGTTGCTGTTTTCTACAAAGCACCACACAACAAGAGATAACAGTTGTTAAATTAAAGCCTTTGCCTTTTTGATAATTAGCTACCTGAAAAATTTATATATTTTGCCGGGTTGAAAAAGACGGTTTATTTTTGTCAGTCCACACGCAGCAATACAAAGCTAATTAACCCCTTGATAGTAAATTGCTCCACATAAGAATTGAGGCCGCACAAACTAGTAGCTTGTAGTCGTGGTATACAAAAGCGTGTTTTCTACGGCCACACAACAAGAGATACAGTTTGTAATTATCCTTTTGCTTGTGATTTAGGCTACAGGAAAAATTTATATAATTTTTGGCGTTGAAAAAGACGGTTCTTAGGGGTCCATGCCCAGGACCACCAGCAAAACAACGCTTAATTAACCCCAGGATGTAAATTGCGCCAAAGAATTGAGCCCCAACAAAATAGATGCTTTGTAGCGGGTTACAATTGCGTGTTATCTACGCCACACGAACAAGAGATACAGTTTTGTAATTAAGCCTTTGCTTGTGAATTAGGTCCTACAGGAAAAATTGTATAATATTTTGCCGTTGAAAAAAGCGGTTATTTTTGTCAGTCACACCAGCAATAAACGCTTTAATGAACCCCTGGTATGTAAATTGCTCCAAAGAAAATGAGCCGCACAAACTAGGAGCTTTGTATGCGTGTTTACAATGCGTGATTTTTCCTACGCCACACAACCCGAGATACAGATGTACTTAACCTTTGCTTGTGAATTTAGGCTACAGAAAAATTTATATAGTTTTTGGCGTTGAGAAAAGACTGTATTACTTGGGTCAGCAACACCAGCAAAACAACGCTAAATTAACCCCTTGATGTGAAATTGTGCGCCAAAGAATTGAGTCCCGCCGACAAAATAGGTAAGCTTTGTAGCGTGTTACAATTGCATGTTTTTCTACGCCACACAACAAGAGATACAGTTGGTAAATTAACCTTTGCCTTGTGAATTAGGCTACAGGAAAATTTGTATATTTTTGGCTTTGAAAAAGACGGTTTTATTTTTGTCCAGGCACACCAGGCAAAACAACGCTTAATTAACCTCTGGATTGTAAATTTGCGCCAAAAATTTGTGCCCACAACTAGTACTTTTGAGCGTGTTACAATTGCGTGTTTACTAACGCCACACACCAAGAGATGACAGTTGTCATTAAACCTTTGCTTGTGAATTAATGCTACAGGAAAAAATTTATATATTTTGGCGTTGAAAAAGACGGTTTATTTTTGTCATCCACACCCGTACCAGCAAAACAACTGCTTAATTATCCTCTTGGATGTAAACTGCCCAAAAGACTTGAGCCCCACAAACTAGAGCTTTGTTAGCGTGTTTTACAATTGCGATGTTTTCTACGCCACACAACAAGAGATACAGTTTGTCAATTAACATTTAGCTTGTGAATTAAAGGTGGCTACGAGGAAAAATGTATATATTTTGTGCGTTGAAAAAGTACGGTTTTAGATTTTTGTCAGCACACCAGCAAAACAACGCTTAAGTTAACCCGCAGATGTAAAATTGGCTCCAAAGAATTGATCCCCACAAACTAGTAGCTTTGAAGGCGTGGTTACAAATGCGTGTTTTCTTTCTTTCCTACGCCACAAACAAGAGGATACAGTTGTAATTAACCTTTTCTTGATGAATTGGCTACAGGAAAAATTTATATGATTTTGGCGTGAAAATCCGGTTTATTTTGTCAGCACAACCAGCAAAGACAACGGCTTAAATAACCCCTGGATGTAAATTGGACCCAAAGTAAGTTGAGCCCGCACAAACTCGTAGCTGTATGTAGCGTGTTACAATTGCTTGTTTTTCCTACGCCACACAAACAAGAGATACAGTTGTAATTAACCTTTGCTTGGTGAATTAGGTTTCAGGGAAAAATTTATATATATTGGGCGGTTGAAGAAAGACGGGTTTATTTTATGTCAAGCACACCAGCAAACAACGCTTAATTAACTCTTGGATGTAGTAAATTGCTCCAAGAATTGTGCCCCACAAACTAGTAGCTTTGTACGTGTTACAATTGCTTGTTTTTCACGCCACACAACAAGAGATACAGGTTTGTTAATTAACCTTTGCATGTGAATTAATGCGTACATGAAAAAATTATATATTTTGGCGTTGAAAAAGACGGTTTATTTTTGTCAGCACACCAGCAAATACAACGCTTAATTACCCCTGTATGTAAATTGCGCAATAGAATTGTAGCAGGGCCCAAAAATTATGTGTATTTTTTATTGTAAAAACGCTGTTTCTTTAAATGAAATACAACAGGAACTGGGCTTAGATCCCACTCTGGATATTGAATGATAGCAGCTGCAGTGACGCACACGTGATTTCAATCCAATACCCCAAAAAATTAGAAATAAAACATTAAGAGAACAGTCTCTGAGACAAGGTGAGACACATTCCCACAGAAAACGCTATATAAAAAATTCAATTCTTCAGAAGAGCTAACCCATCCGCGGCAGCACCTCCTGAATGAGCAACAGTGAGAGGAGTTGTGAGCTCCCGGGCGTCGCACTCGGACTTATATAGTCGTGACGGTCCACAGAATCCCGCCGGTCTCTGATAGGCTTCACCTCTGCACGATGTCTTGCAAGGCTATGCCCTTCTTCCTCCCCAGATGCTTTGCCCCAGGTAGCGCCATGTGTTTCGCAGCCATTTAATCAATGAAAGCACACTTCGTTCACGGCCTAAGTACCCCCAAAGTTTCGACTTCGTTCGCGAACCGAAGTTTTCCCAGAAAGTTCTCAACAACAAATTTCCACTTTCGTGTAGAATCGATTTCGCCCATCTCTAATGCTAATGACATTCTAAACTGTTTCCCAGTCTGACACAGGCATTGATTATACAGCACAAATTTGTGTCCCTAGTCACTGGCTTAGTAACACAGACAGCTCTGGGGCCAACTCTAGGTCCCCAGAGCTGACTGTGCAGTGTGGGGTGGTGGGGGGTCCCCCGATTCCCGTCGGTGGCTCTGTGATGTGTATACCGTGTGGTTCCGACACCCGACAGAGCAGGGATATCCCTTTGATTGCGCTGCGGTAACTCATGCCGCCTGCAATCAATGTTAAAGCACGACAGCAGGGGTTTGCGGAGGGTTTCCCGCCGTTACCCGTACTCCGCGGAGGAGATTCTCTGCTTGGGTCAGGCTGTGTAAGTACAGCCCCTTATCCTAGCGCAACGTTGGGAGCCGGACGTCGCTGCAGACGAACAACCCGCACCAGCCTACGTCTAGAAGGGTCTGGCGGCGGGGTCGTTAATGGGGGTTAATCCCTGTTAGTGGCCTTCAGGGACACACGATAACGATATTCCTCCTGACCAGAGATCATAAAATGCTTGTATCAGGTGATCCTGATATTCCACGCTGGATGGGTGAGGTGGAATTTTTGCTGTAAAGGGATTTCCACCATTTAAAAGTTGACGTGGGAATCTTCCAAAATGGGTATTTAATCACATTTCTTAATATAATGTGAATTACAAAAAGTGAAGACTCTGAGTAGCTTACAGCATTTCTCAATCCCCCTTGAGTTACCTTGAAAGCTTCCACAAGACACGACCAGAGGAAGCTGACAGGCGCGCCATTGGCGTAGAAAACACGTTCTTATTTGATGACAAGGTAAAAGAGAAGAGCTTTTTAGAGTACAGCGGAAGAAGTGCATGTGTATGAGTCTGTGCTTGCATAAATATGAAGAATCCGACTGTTGTACTGTTATTATTTCAGTTAGTTTTGAGACACTCCCTTTATTCCTCACACTTGCTCACGCGCATGTACCCCCTCCCTCTCGTCGCCCGAGCATCCTTCATAAACTCAGCGTGATTTTGTTTATTTTCTACTCCCATCTGATAAGAGGTAAGTAACTGGTGTCCTTTAAAGTAGACTGCGCTTTTCAAGTAGTAAACTGCTCTCTTTAACAGTTTAGTTTAGTTAGTTGACCATGTTTTCATTTTCTAGAATGGCAAAGCTTTATCTACAGTGAAGGAAATAATTATTTGATCCATTGCTGATTTTGTAACTTTGCCCACTGACAAAGACATGAACAGTCTAATGAATTTTAATGGAAGGTTTAATTTTTTAAACATTGAGGATGATAGAATATCCAGAATACAGAACCAGAAAATCACATTGTATAAATTATATAAATTTATTTGCACTTCGCTGAGAAGAAATAAGTTTTTATTCCCTAGCCAATCCATTTAAAAGTTCTGTACTCCTACAGACCAGTATAGACGCTCCTAACAACTAGTTACTTGCGTTAAAGCCATGCAGTCTTAAATAGTCATCTTTATAAAAGACTCCTGTACACAGACTCAATTAATCATCAGACTCTAATCTCTACAACATGGGGGCTGATACCAAAGTACATTTCTAAGGATGTCAGGGACAAGATCATAGACCTGCACAAAGCTAGAATGGGCTACAAAACCGTTAGTAAGATGCTGGGTGAGTAGGAGACAACAGTTGGTGACATAGTAAGAAAATGGAAGAAATTCAAGATGACTGTCAATCGACATCGATCTGGGGCACCATGCAAAATCTCACCTCATGGGTAGTGATGAGCGATTGTGTCAACTATCATTATTGATTCGATAGTCGATATCGGCAAATATTATGACGATAGCCGATAGTCGATAACAGATTATCGCCGATGACCATTAAAGTCTATGGGAGAGGAACATCACCGTCGTCTCGGAACCCAAACAGCTGGAGTAATGCTGGGAATTAACATCCCACTAAACAGTAAACTGGATAAGTGCTACAATCTTCGGCAATGTACAATTAGGTTATAAAAGTAAGAAAAAAAAGAGTCACGAGACTATTCCTATCCCTGTTCTTGGGGGACATGGCTGCGTTCCAGGACAGGGATAGTAAATGTCCAGTTCAATGTAAAATGAAGGCTTCAAGATAATAAGACTGCCAGCATGACCCCTAAAGCCTTTCTGACCCACAGATTAAAAAAATGGCCGGAGAAAAGGTAGTCATTCAAACACCATTTTTATTATTGAACTGTGACATTGTACTATGCCTTTCCCTGGACTGCATCATGACCCATAAACCTGTCTGCCCACTGTCCCTGTCAAGGGAGGTACAGTGAGCCCTTTACTTGGGAAACCCCAGCCCCCTGTCCCCGTATTGACGTGCTTTCCCAAAGGGGGCAGATGGCAACCCGGGGGACAGTCCCTGCGTGCTAGAGTGTGGGCTGGGCAGGAGGAAAAAAAGTCAGGGCAGGCCGGGTTTAATTTCCCAAAACAGGGAAAAGCAAAACACAAATCAGAACCCAGGGGATAAAAGTAAACAAGCTGAAGGAAACATGAACAGGGCGGTAAAAAATTTAAAAAGGGCAAGCCGGGGGGCAGGAGAAAAAGCCGAGGTCAGGTACAACAGAGAAGCAAATACAAAATCAAAACAATTTAAGGCAGCCCGGAGAATTTCGGAGGCGCAGCCCCTCAGCTAACCCGGGAGTTTAAATGTGTTTCCCCGGGTTTCCGCCCCTGTTTGCTAATGGGAGCGGGCCCCCAGGTCCCCCCAAATTTGGGTGATGCGACCCCGCCCCCTGTCCCGGGGTGGCTGGGGCCCCCTTTTCACTCACCCCGAAACCGCCCGCAGGGAAAGTGGTCAGGGTGGGGTTGGGCCGGGTCAGCTGGGGTTTCAGAAATTGTTTTCCCTGCAAACCGGGCGCTGCCCAGCCCCTGAAAACCACAGATTAAAAGTGCCGGAAAAAGGGTCTTTTTATACACCATTTTAGTTAAATTTGGACTTGACTAACTGCCCTGGCCCCCAGCATGACTCTCAAACCCACTTGCCCCAAGTTAAAAGTGTGGGAAAAAAGGAGTCTTTGAATCACCATTTTAGTTGAACAGGGGACTTTGACTTCCTTTTCCTGTAGCCGATGACCCTCAACCCCCCTTGACCAAAAATAAAAAAGTGCCGGAAAAAAGGGAGTTTTTAACCCCACCATTTTGTTAAATGGACATTGCTATATGGTTTTGGCCCCAAAGTATGCCCATAAAACCTGTCTGACCCACAGATTAAAAGTCCGGAAAAAAAAGGAGTCTTTCAACCCCATTTTAGTTAAAATTTGGGACTTTGGACTTCCTGTCGGGGCCCAGCATGAGCCCCAAACCTGCGTCCCCCCCCAGATTAAAAAAGTGCCGGAAAAAGGAGTTTTGAAAACCCACAATTTAGTTGAATGGCTTTGATTGCCGCCCCAAAGCCCGCAGCATGACCTTATACTGTCTGAACCCACAAATTAAAAAGTGTCGGAAAAAGGAGTCTTTCAACCACATTTTTTTGAATGGACTTGCTATGCCTGCCTGGACCGCGATGCCCCTCAAACTGCACCCCCACAGTTAAAAAAGTCCCGGAAAAAGAAAGGGTAGATTTAAAGCAGTATTTTGGTGAAATGGACTTTGACTATCCTACCCTGAACGCAGATGACCAAAAAACCCGAAAGGTGCCCTTTTGAGCTTCAGCAAAAAAAATTTCGCAATAAGAATAAATATTTAAAAACTCTTTTTCCCAATACTGCTGCGGGTAGAGGTACTTCCCCATTCTCTGGTGACATTGTTCCCCCAATGCATTAGAATGTGAAGCAAATAAAAACAAATTTCCCCAGTAGGTCAACGTGCCTTTTGAAAACCCGTTTTATGTCAAGTGGGTTGAAGGAAATTATGATCAAGGGGGGTGAGGCTTTTAAAGTGGGGGATCACGCAGGTTCAGTAGCGGGGCCGGATGGCCGGGCTGGGGAGGCGAGGAGTTAACACGCTGGATGCAGGTTGCAAAAACCCAATGAAGAACAGATTGGCAACGCTGTTCTTATGAGTTCCAGGGCACCGCCCCAGCGTGACACCCCGAGGTCTGCAAACCAAAGTCACTGGTTTGCTGTTCCCCCCGAATGGATGGAGCACCTTTTGTACTCTCCCCTCCATGTCCTACCCCCCTCTTTGCTCGTTACCACCTGCTTTCCTCCATTTTCAGAAAGATAAAATTTTGGGAAAAGGGTTTGGGAAGAGTTTGGGAAAAAGTCTTTATTAAAAAACGGCAAATCAAAACTATTTTTAAAATCCCTCTAATTTCCTAAGCCAAATAGGATTAGAAACTAAAAATTTTTTTGCGAATCCCGGGAAAAATGCGGTCGGGGGAAAAAACCGAAAGACAAAATCAAACGTGTTTTTCCCTTCAGTCCCGGGATTTAAAAAACTGCCCGAGGCTAGGAATTGTAGTTTTCAAAAAAACTTCATCAAGTGCGCACCTGTCCCAAACGGATTCCCCGAGTGAAATAAAATTTTAAAAATTTTTCCCCGGATGAGAAATTTCTTTTTTTTGCGCAATGACACAGAGAACAGTTACTACAAAATTTCTGATCCAATTTAAGTAAAAAAGGGGGCTATTTTAAAAAACTGAGGCACACCAAAATCAAAACACTATTTTTAAAAAGTTTACAGATAAAAAAAGGTGGTTTTTTTCACCAAAGAAAATTTTCACCCCGTTACTACAAAATTTTTGTTCCCAAAATTAAATACAAGGTGGCTCTTTGAACAAAATGGGGGGCACCAAAAATGCAATACAGCTATTTTAAAAATTTTTTCGGGGTTTTTAAAAGGTGTTTTTGCACAAAGAAATCAACCCACTTACTAGAAATTTTTTTCCAAAATTTTAAAAACAACATTGTATTTCAAAAAAAATGGGAAAGCACAAGTTAAAAGGAAAATTTCCTCAGGTGTGAGGGGTGCTGGCCAAAAAATGGTAAAAAATGCCATTTCAATGCAGGTTCAAAGCAGAGTCTGGGCTGCACAATAAACACCATCCTTTCCAAAGACCTTGTTGTCCATATCCAGCCATACCCTCACCCCTACTGCCTGGACAATCGCTAGATGATTCTTTAAAAGTATGTGTCTAGAACTTACATTCTCTAATTCATTCTATCTTCTAATGTTCACAGTAATAAAGCAAGTTGTCTGTATGAAAGAAGAAGAAGAACTGGTGTCTCTGAGCCTGAGCTGTATGCGAGACACGCAGAACTTCATGCTTCTAGTGTTAGACACTGAAAGACTGTAGCTGAACATGGACACACTCGTTCTATGCAAAAGAAGATCATGTCATTTTCAGCTCACTTTCAACATTACACTTCACAGTCATGAAGGTCGACACACCAGTCACCACATCTCTTATGCTCTATGCTGGATTTGCTGGCCGCAAAAATGACAGGAAAGGCGGCAAAAATGGGTGTTGATAGCAATAGCTCTATTGCTCAGATTACTCATATATAGATAATGTCACCCTAAATATCGCTGTAGATCGGAAATTTCGCTCAGCCTAAAAATCGTGCCGATTATCAACTTTGTCGATTATACTCGTCTCATCCTTAGTCATATCCACAAAACCAGGAAATATATGCAGGAACTCGGACAGTGAGGAAGAGGGAGAGGCGGGGAGGGTTGCTGTCCATAGAACAATGTAGAAAGGGGAGCACGGCATGCCTCTGAGTTCAAGGAGTTGTATGAACACTGCGTCCTCGGCAGCAGGCTGGACCATTCGTCTTGTTGATGCTGCAAGAAGTGTTGCAAGTACCCAACCTGAGGACCTGATTGACTCTTTCAACCTGACCATACGTCTGAGGATGGTAGGCCGAAGAAAAATCCAGTTTCACATGTAATCGGGAGCTGAGTGCACCAGCGACAAAACCTCGAGACAAATTGGACCCCGTGGTCCAAGACAATATGATAGGCGTGTACGTGGAAATGGAAGACGTGCTAAAAAAAAAAGGCTGGCGAGATATGGAGCAGAGGGTAAGCCTGGCAGTGGAACAAAGCGCCATTTTTTAAGACCATTCTGTGAATGCCCAAATAACAGTATTACCAGAGAAAGGAGGAAGAACAGTGATTAAGTCCATCTCCATGTGATACAGCTGAGTATTGGTAGTCGGCAGGGGTTGCAGCAAACCAGTCAGTCTGTGGTGTGGCATCTTGTCGCGGTCACAGGTGGTACCGGAATCCATAAATTTTTTTAGTATCCTTGGCAAGATCTGGCCACCAGTAGTAACGGGACTCCATATAAAATGATGATTTTCAAGCACGGGGTGTTCGCTACCAGAAAAATTTCCCCATTTCAGAATGTTCCTCCCGATCACAGAGTGCACTTAAGTCTTACCTGGGGAACATGTTGGAGGTCAAGGGGGCTACGAAAACCAAATGTTCAGGGGGCACGATGTGCTGGGGGCATTGTCCTTGGTGTTTTTCTCTGTGGGATGGAAATGAATCAGGAAGCTGAACCATAGGAAGAAAAGAGACCACCTGGCTTGGTGTGGATTGAGACAGTGAGCTGTCTGGAGGCGCTGGAGAATTTTATTGGTCAGTGTAAACGCTGATTGGGTGACGAGCTCCCTCCAGGAGGTGACACCATTCTTCCAGGGCCAACTTGATGTCCAGTAATTCCCAATCCCCATTGGTGCAATTCTTTTCCACAGGCTGTAATATTTTGAATAATAATTCACACGTGAGGGTCTTGACTTTGGGACCTTTTTGTGTGAGAACCGCCTTTGCCCCCACTGAAGAGGTCCCACCTCTAAAGAAAAATATTTTTTTGGGTGGGGTTTGGTCGAGACAGGATAGGTGCGAGTAGGAAAGCAATTTATTTAATTAGTTGAGTCTTATGGGTGCCCACTTTGTGGTGGGTGCCACGATTGGTACCACCAGCACAGAGAAATGGGGGATGAATTGCTGAATTGGCGAACATCAGAAAACACTGTATGGCCAAAAGACCAACTGGCCGTAGCCACTGCAAAATGGCAGACAACTTTGCAGGGTCCATCTGCAGACCCTTGTCTGAGATGATGTACCCAAGAACAGCTTTGGTGGAACAAGCATTTTTCCAACTTGGCGTACAAGTGATTACTGCAAAGATGTCTCAGCACCTGGCGTGCATGGATTTGATGAGTCTCTGGTAGTGCATGGCTGCGAATCAATTCATAATGAAGTTGAAAATTCATTTGGATTTAAGAAGAAAACTCGGGTCAGTCTATCGAAGCCGAAGTTTATGGTGATTCGCGGAAACGAACGGTCTTTTTTATTGGTAAAATGGCCGCAAGCACATGGCGTGACATGGCGCAGAGAACTGTTGGAGGAAGAAAGGAACACCCTCAATGGCATGTGCAGACATGAAGCCAATCAGCGACTGGCGGGCTTCTGTGACGTCACAGTCCTAATAAAAATACACGACGCCCATCTTAAATTTCTCAATTCTCACAGTCTGTCCTAGCCATAAGACATATTAGCTGCCTGATCTGTCGAAGTTATATAAAAACAAAAATGCTGTTAGCAGCGCACTGGGGGACCAAAGGAGCTTCACCAGGAGTTTGTCAGTTGCACACACTTAGCGCTACCAGCATTATCATTTTTGCTTTGTTTCGTGGGTACTTCTCCCTAAAGTCCAGGGTGGGTGTTATTTCTGCTCCCATATACGCCTCAATTTTCACCTGTTTTTTTCTGCAGGTAATTTTATATCCAATGGTTAATATTTAGGCTGTTGCTAGGTGGGTTTAATTGGATAGTCAAACTAAGGGGTGTTGTTTTTTTTTTTTACCCATATACGCCTCAATTTCAACCTGTTTTTTTCTGATAGGGTATTTTATATCCAAGGGCTTAATTTAGCGTCGTTACTGGGTTAATATGGAGTTCAAAATATGAGTGTGTGTATTTTTGACGCCATAGACGCTGAATGTCCATCGGGTGTTTCTGTAGGTATTTCAGAAATCTAATTATTTAGTGACATCAAAGCTGTCATAGCAGATAAAGAACTAATCCCAGGTTTGGAACAGGTTGGCCATATTGAGAGCACAAGGGCTTCCCCATAGCACATGCCGAGCAGA
Source organism: Phyllomedusa bahiana (assembly GCA_025379985.1). Lineage (NCBI taxonomy): Eukaryota > Metazoa > Chordata > Amphibia > Anura > Hylidae > Phyllomedusa > Phyllomedusa bahiana. Next base: position 123,547 of record JAODAL010004713.1, read on the forward strand.
TGGAAGGGATCTCTGACTCAGAAACAATGTTGGGTCAATAGAAAAATCAGCACTACTACGTAGGTATCCTAACTATTCTCATTATTATACGTTTGTAATCTTTATCCAGTGTTCCATTAACAATTTTATTCTATCGGAAGACTAAACTTACAAGTCTTGCAGAGGATTGATTGACCAAAAACATATTACTCCTTCAGTTACATTAACGGTAACAGAAATCACATACCAATTTCATTTACAACTGACATATAAAATCAACACAACACAAAATTTAAAATGATTGCATCAAAACTATATATACGTTGAAGTACAGCGACAGGCTCAAAGATGGCCCACCTTCTCGTTAAGTCCCTCAGTCAAGAGAACTACTTATGTTTGTCTGGTCTTTCTGCACCATTATACAGCGAGGATGAAATATTTTTAGGCCAGTCAGGGAGGTACTTGGTAGAAAGAGTGAGGCAGAATCTGTGCTTCTATGCTAGGGGTGCAAGTAGTGAGGTGGAGAAGTGGCATGGGAGGATATGTTGTGAGAGGGCAGGCTCTGCATAACGAGGAACATTGAGGAGGACAGACATTGATGAACGCAAACACCACTTGATGATGACTGTAGCCGGATAGCACTTGGGAGTACCGGGTGAAGCAAAGGCTTCATATCATGTTGGGAGAAGAGGGATTCAGGTTGGGTCAGGGCAGTCGATGCAGCCAGCACGTCGGTAGTGTGACCATGAGTCAGCAGAATGGCAGCAGGTGCAAGAAAGAAGCGGCACAGGTGACTCACAGAAAGGCAGCGGCGGCGGTGGTAGCTCCACTCATGTGGTGGAGCGGTTTCGCAGTTAAAATCATACTTGGCTGGGTTGTCGGCAGTTTTTTGCAAAGGACACGGCGGCAGCCAAACATGTGTATATGTAGACTCCTGGGGGAAGAAAAAGGGATGGCGTGATTGATCCAGGAGACTAACGTTGGCACCCACGGCCTGCATCATACACCAGTCGTCACCCATCCAGTGGCCTGGGGAGAGAAACGTGTCTCAGTTGTGGTGGTCCATCTCCGCTGCTAGCAACCAGCAGCACGGCCAGTGGCCATGCATGCCATTGCAGAGTCATAGCTTCCACCACTCCTGCCAAAGGGACCGATGTTAGGTCTTTGCCATCATTTTTCCCTCCCCACCCCCCCCCACTCCCCCTGACCAGATGCTCCGGCTCCTTGCCACTCATGGTTGCCAGCAAGTCGTTCACCGAGGCGATTGCGAATGCACAGCACGTAGCATCAACCTCGTCCGAAGGTAGCACGAAGCTGGACGTTTCTTGTTAAGTTGTTGGGCATGAGTCTCCTCCCTTTCCAAAAAGTGGTGACTCTGCAAAGAGTTTCGAGAGAACTACTGACTTGTGTAGGGCCGAGGTGTATGTCACAAGCCATACTTTATTTCGAAAAATGGCACATTTCACCACCCCTGCAGAAAATATTTACGAACAGAAGGTGGGTCAGTCCTTGAGCCTATTGGTGTCTTCCAAGCGTGCAGTGGCAGTGAGGACATGTAGAGCTGTCAACTTTACATGTCAGTGTCAAGTACACTGTCCTTTACTGTGCTTCCTGCCTAGCCACACCAGCAACTATGACAGGAGACACCTATATGTTGTCAAACTTCTGTACCTGCGCCAATGTCCACCTTCTCCTCCACCAGCATCTCTGCCCTCCGACAGTATAAGTTGCTGCCTCCCTATACCACATGTGCAGGGCACATTGTGCACGTCAGTTTACATCCTGGTTTGCTAGGCGAACGAAGTACCACGGGGGTTGGAAAAATGCTCCAGCGTCCATGGCAACACGAAATCCAAACGTGTAACTTTCTCTGCGCCAACTGAAAAAATCGGACCCAATCGTGACGACCAATGGGGATCAGGAAGACATGGTGTCAGTCATTGCATAAGGAGGGCTGATCCATGCGCCTGCATGGGCGCATTGTTCTTTTGGTTGTCAAATGATTACTGAAGTTTCCATTCATTGCAAAATTCTAAAAATGGACAGGAGTATCCCCTATTTTAATTTTTGATGTCAGCCAAGTGGCAGCCTCACCTGCCGTTTGCTTCCGGCTTTGTTTAGTCCACAGGGATATGGGATGGACTAACATCCTTCACTGGTTTCATGTTCTGGAACAGATACAGCCAAAATCTGTATGTTAGGGAACTTAATAGACATGGCAACTCACATTCCCGGCCACATGAGTCCGAGGAAAAGGGGACTGAAACTGGAGGAGGAAGGAAGGACAGAGGATATTTGAAAGCACACGCAGTTGTCTGGTGAAATGTGTGGTTTTTACTTCAGGTGACAGGAGAGTGAGAAGCACCACGAGCAGCGGAGGTGAAGAGAGGAAGATGAGGCAGATCTGACCCAGACACACCCGTGTCCGAGTATATTAGTGGGATGGATGGGCAAGGAAGTTCCCTTAGAGTCACTAGCGCAGATGGGGCCCATGCATGTGATTTGAATGGCTAGTGATGTACGACTAATAGTATACATTCCGGCAGAGGTGAGGAATTTATGCTCTCAACCCTCTTGGGACACTCACTACAGGTCCAAAATTGGGAGCTTTTTTCCAGCTCTGCCGAGAGGGAGGAGAGAGAAACTGGGAAGTTACTATAGAGAATACTGTGTAGTAAGTTTGGCCGCTGCCTATGTGCGCAATGGTTCCATCCTTGACAGGTGCTGCCGGGGGTTTCATACCACTGACCACGGGCTGCTGGTGGGGAGTTGGGGGGGGTGGTAGGAGACTGTAGCAGCTACTTCAGCAGCTGCTTAAGTCTTGGAGTCGTTTGATGAGCGCTTCCTTCACCACGCCTTAGTGAGTAGAGTACTCAGCAGCAGGGGGGGGAACCTGGAGCAGACCTGAAACAGCAGGTGGTGGCCTACTTGGACAGCACCTTCCACCACAGGTAGAAGATCGGCTTGGACTACTGGGCAGACAAACTGATGTGTTGGCCGCATCTTGTTTGTTTAGCATGGAGAAGCTGTATGCCCGGCCTCGTAGTGTGGCTACTGAGCAGGTGTTTTAGTGCATGCAGGGGCCAATCGTTACTCAAGATAGAACCCGTTGTTCCACCCGAAATGTGGAGAGACTGACCTTTGTCAGATGAATCAGGCTGGATCGGCCAGGATTTCCACACACCAACTGCCTTAGCATCAGATTAGATCTGCCATGACGACTCATTCAAAATCTTGAGAAATGAGTCTTGGAATCAAACTAACCTGCTTCAGCACTATTCTGATGCTGCCAACCGCCTGGACACTGATGCCACACATATGCTAACCTAAGGGTTTCTACATCTGTCTCCCACACCATATATTTAATAGGGATGTATTGAAAACCACCTCCTCACTCTGTCATTGTGCCACTCTGTGGGCCCATGATGTTGCTGCTACTACAGAATTTGTCATTTGTGCCACTCTGTGGCCTAATAATGCTGCTGACAAGTGTTACGCTGTCTAACTGGAACACCCTGTGGGATTCATAATGCGGTTTCCACCCTCCCACAACTCTGATATGTTGCCTTTGTGTTTGGTTTTTCCATCTTCCTTGTCATCTGTCAGAAGAAATGAAAAGGATCAGGATTGTCTGATGATTAGATAACCTAAAGCAGGTGTGGATACAGAAAATAGTTGACATGCTAATATCCCATCTACTGGTTTATATGTTTTGGATCAATTCCTGTTTGGTTTTTGGCTTTAGCAATATTGACTGGATTATGTAATGATTGAAAGCGGACCACTGACTGGATGAAAGGAAGGGCAAATGTATCGAGTGACATCACACTAATATTACCTGCCAACACAACTATCCACTCTTTCAGGGAGCCTCTACATGTATCAGTGTTTAACAGAACAGGTTCTGTTCTTATTTTCTGTGCATTCATCTGGTGACGGTGCAAAGCTTATGGCCAACGTGGTGTGTCCCCCGCTGTGACTTCCCTTTCATGTCTGAGACCGGTGCTGGCTCAAGGAAACCTACTATTGTGTTCTTTGACGCTATTGTAGGTTCTAAGCCCTTAGCTCGGTTCTTTACAGCTGGCGCTGACATGACTTTGTCAGGCTGCGTTCCCGCTTCAGTTATTTGGCCAGTTTTGCACGTGAACGTGAAGAGTGAAGTGATTCTAGTGCGGCGGCGTCATGTGCCTATGTCATACTAAAACACAGCATTGTATGAAGACCAAACCATGCATATTTGAGCATGGCACCACACTCTACAACACCCTACAGGCTCTCTGAAGCCAGGAAATAGCTGTTTTTTGTAACGGGATTCGCCGTGAATAAATTCGGTTGAAACGATTTTTGTTGGAAAATTCGGCGAGCTCGACAAATCTAATTTTTGAGAAATTCGCCCATCTCTATTCTCCGGGTCGGGTAAAAACTTCAGGATATCATCCAGGTAAATGATAACACAGGTGTACAGAAGGTCCTTGAAAATGTCATTCACAAACTCCTTGAAGACCGTTGGAGCGTTACACAGACCAGAGGGCATCACCAGGTTTTCAAAGTGCCTGTCTGGAGTGTTGAAGGCCGTCTTCCATTCATCACATCACATCATTCATCGAATGAAAGCCCAGTTTAGCAAAATCTTGGCTTAATGGAGGTGATTAAAGAGTTCTCTGATTAACGGTAAAGGATAACGATTCCTCACAGTAATCTCGTTGAGGCCGTGATAGTTCTATACACAGACGTAGTGAACCGTTTTTTTCTCAGGGATGAAGAATCCGGCTCTGGTAGGAGAGGAGGACTTGCGGATAAAGCCCTTCTGGAGGTTCTCTTGTATTTAGGCTGACATGGCCTGAGACTCAGGTACTGATAATGGATAGACCTTGCACAAGAGAGGACTAGTACCAGGCAGCAGGCCAATAGGAGAGTCGTAAGGAAAATGCGGTGGAAGGGTTTCAGCCTGTTTCTCCTAGAACATGTCAACAAAGTCCTGATATTCAGCAGGCAGACTTGACAGAGACTTAATGGGCATCAGTGGAGAACTGGGATGCACCGGGCGAGGTGCTATAAGACAGCAAAACCAATTAAGCATAGAAGCATGGTGCTGAAGCTACAGGAGTCCCAGAAGAATTGAAGAGGAAGAGCAGGGCAAGTCATAGAATGCAATCTTCTCCTTGAAGAGATACAGGTTCTGTACAAAACTGAATGAAATCACTTAGTAGTTCACCGCTGAACAAGGAGATCACCAGGCGGACCACTGGGAGATAATTCTTGATCACCTGGGAAGTGTTTATGAAATTCCTGGCTGAACCTGAGTCCAGAAAATCAGGAGCCTGAGATAATAGTCCAGTGTCGGTCAAGTTCCACACCAGCATCGTTAGTTGTGGAGAGGGATAATTCGCACCTAGAAACGTCTCTACCACGTTACCTAGGTGTGACTGTTTCCTGGATATTGGGGACGTTGCAGGCAGTCTCTTTTGTAGTGCTCAGGACTGGTGCAGTAGAGGCACAGATTCTCCTCATTTCATCTGGACAGTTCTTGCTGGGCAGGTGGGCTCTGTCCACTTGCATGGGCTCCTCACTGGAAGCGCTTTGCCAGAGAGAATATTGAGCACAAACGCCACTTTGGACCGTTCGGTCAGGAACTGGTCGACCATCAGTTCCCACATGTCATGGGAGGCATTGAGCAATGAATCCTCTGCAGAGTTTTGGGTCTCCATTGGCAATGATAAAGGAAATATGGGGCCGATGGGTGCCATTGGGGCAGCAGGCGTAGAAGAGACCACGAGACCAGGTTGAGGCTGCTGCTGGGCGGCGAGGAGCTGATGAATATGGGCGGACGAGTTAGTTTTAAACTGTTGCTACCTGTTGCTCAAATTTTCTGTGACTAACCTGCGGCCACAATGGTCAGAAGATCAGCGACACTTTGCAGAGGCTCCTAGGCAGGATCAATGGCCGGATCTAACTGTAATGACTGGAGTAGCGGATCCTCTAGACCACGGCAAGCGGTAGTAGAAGCCACACCAGGGAGCGGAATCTAAGTAGATCACGGTGTTCACCAGAGCCCGCCCCAAGGCAGATTGGGCTTGCTGCGTTGGGAGTCCTACTAGGTCGCTAATCCTGACATGACTTGCTTGCGATGGAGGCTGAGGTGCAGCGAGGTACTGAATTGTGAAGCAAACTCTTAGGCGACATGTATGAAACAGGCTTATTGACCCTTTTCTGGCGCTATACTGCGCAATCATCGGCACGAATCCTACTGTCGGATTGCAGTGTTAGGCGTAGCGTCGACACTTTCAGCTGTGCCCGACATGAAGGGGGGGGCAATGGCGCGGTGTGGGCGAGAGTGTAGGCGTTACGAGGGCAGGGAAGCGGCGCGCTCGAAAACACCGGAGGCATGTACGATGGCGGCTCGCCAAAAGCGCGGCGCAATGCAGTGCTTTGCAGATCGACAAGCAGACCTGGTTTATTTTGGTCTAAATGCTCTGCGGCGGTGAAGTGATGCATGATCGGAGCATGCGAGGCAAGCAGTTAGAAGATCGCGACTGAAATCGCGGCGCTCCGCTCCGTGCAGCAGGGGGTATGATTGCAAATAAAATGCCTTTTTAAAGGCGGAAAACATTGTCAGAAAAGACGCTCACTTCAATAAATAAAATAATTACAAAAATAAATAAAGTAATTGGTTCCCTGTCGCCTACTTATTCTGATTGGCCGGTTTATGGCTGACCAATGAGAATAGCATTCAGAATTTGAATACTGTATTTCCCCGCCCCAGCCAATTTCAAATATTTCCTAATTCTTGAAGTAGGATATTGGAAAGGGATTTTTGTTTTAGGTATTTTTTATTTTTAGGTTTCAGCTCTTTTTCTGAGAATGTTGAATGCCTTTTATTAAAAGGCGATTTTTGAATTCATACATCCGCCCCGAACTTGTGGAATGGAATGATTTTTCGCTGTTTTCTAGCCTGTCTCAGGGCATCGGAAACAGATTTTCCGACCGCAGTCCCGCACGGCGCCTAAGTCCCGCACTGCGCCCATGTCCACGCCACTGGCCCCACACACTGGCGTGGGCAGGGGAACTTTTCCCCGAATTGTCTTTGAAGCGCACTCATCGGACGGCAAATCTTTGGCGCAGCGCGCTCTGCGCCTCGTCCAGCGCTGCGCCAACCACACTGGCGGAGCTCAGGAGGCACTTTTCCCCCATGTATGACCGCACTACCTCGGCGGCGAATCTCAGGCGCAGCCCCGCACTGCGCCTACCACACTGGCGAGGCGCGGCAGACTTTACATTGTATGTATGAGCGCGTCCCAGTGCCGACATAAATTAGGCGCAGATTTCGCCGGAAAACCGGCGGAAAGGTGTGCCCCGACGTGGCGAGCTTCATACATGTCGCCCTTAGTTGGGGACAGGTAAGAAGGTCAAGATAGGTGGCAAAGGTTCATAGTCAGAAGACGTAACAATGGGTCAGGAATACAGCAAAACAGAAACACATTCTGTAATGCTTTCTCTATGGCACTAGGCACTATAGATCTGGCAGAGAAGTAGTGGGAATGTCCCACCCTGCAATCTAGCAATTACCGGCGAGCGGGCTCTTTAAAGCTCAGTGAGCTGGTGCACGCAAGTTCTAGGGAACAGGAGCTCGAACACTGTCCGGCAGAGGAGCACAGGCAGCAGGATCATGGCAGGGTAAGTAACTGCCAGTAGTACAAGGGCGCCCGCAGCCCGACATGCAGACCATGGCACCACTCATTCACGCTGCTGAATGGACAGCTCGTGACAGTAGGCCCTAATGCTTGGCTTCTTCAAAAAAATCCCAACAATCACAGTGCCCAAAAGAATTACTAATCTCTACTGTGCCTACCAGGGAATCAAATAACAGTGAACGTCGGAATTGACAAATAATGTGTCTAATTTATAGGATCCTGGATACTAATAACAATGATTGCTAGAGCGAGTAACTAAAAGAGGATAAGAGATGATGAGGGTAATTTTTCTCATTGACCACACTCTATAATACAGCACAGGTATCTGATCCAACTGCTTCACTCTGTCCCAACAAGCAAAATCAGGATCAGGACAGACAACCAACATGTCATGATTCGTCTGTCACAAAAGGCAAACCAGCCATAGTGGTTACCGATAATGGACTGCTGTGATTAGTCCCTCTATAAAGTGCAGTAACTGCCTGCTGGCCAGGACAGCGCTGATTATTACTCTTTCCCTATTTTGCTGCCTCACATATAAAGTAGAAGTGCCTTTGTGTGATATAATGATTGTTGTGCATTAGGGACCAGGGCAATGGGTCCCTCAGTGATAAGCAGTGTGAGACTGCTGTCAAACACAACACCTATTATTACTCTATTACCCTGTCATTAGACAGTACAGTAGTTTGTGTTAGCTGCTTCCCATTTTTGACTTCATTTTATCACACAGGATGAGAAGGGAAAGTTTTAAATATGGTGATGACCCATATCTAGATGGATATTTACCTAAAATCGATACGGGTGCTTCTCAGTAAATTAGAATATCAGCAAAAATGTATTTTTTTTTTCAGTAATTAAATTTAAAAAGTGAAACTCATATATAGTATACAGAGTCATTACAAACAGAGTGAACTTTTTCAAGTCTTTATTTATGTTAATCTTGATGATTAAAGTCATTATCTCAGAAAATTAGAATATTATAAAAAGACCAAACTGAAAAAAAAATTTTTGGAACCACAAAAAATATTGCCCAAATAAAAATTTTTGATCCGTTAATTGAACCCTATTTGCCCCGGCACCCCTTTTCATAATATGCTTTTTTACGCGGGGGCATGGGGGGCGGCCAGAGGGGAAAAAACCCAGGTTGCTTTGATAGCAATTAAGATTTGATAGCAGTTAAGGTTTGGAGAGTTTGCTGGCCAATCAAGAAACATGAAAAATGTGGATTTAAACCAGGTATTGGTACTTTTGGCATGTGGACGGTGCAAAGTCTGGGGGGAATTTTAAAAAATTCCATCTCCAAAAAGTTGTGGCAGAAGGAAAGCATAATAGGCTGCACTTATTTTGGTTTGAAAAAACACGTGGGTACTGGCAGAAAATGGTCCCAAACCACACTTTTTTTTTGGGAAAAAACTTCACACTAGCCTAAGCAGTTTGGGTTTGGGTGTCTCTCTACTCCTCCCCAAATCGGGGGCCTTGATTTCCCAAAAATTAAATAAAATTTACTTTCATCGAAAACAACACCTTAGACCATGGCAAAGTCCAGTTCCTTTTCTACTAGGCCCAGGTAAGTGTTCTTGTTGTCTATTGGGAGTCCCTTAACCCATGGAATGCGACAGTCCTTGATTGTCTGTGTTGGGGGGTCTTGAAGCATTTCCGCGCAGTCCACTCCTTGGGGAACTCCCCAAATTTTTGAATGGGCCTTTTTCTTAACAATCTATCAGGTGTGGTTTTTTCCCCGTTGCTTTTTGTATCTTTTTTCTACCCACTGTTTCCTTTCCCATCAAACTTACATTTTTTTTGCTTTGAAACAGATTCTGTGAACGCCTTCTTTAGCAAGATCTTTTGTGGGGGTTTCCTCCTTGTGGAGTGTGTCAATTTTATTGGGCCCTTTTGGACATCTGTCAAGGAAGCGGGGCTTTCCCCGATTTTGTTGTATGAACCAGATCAAGGGACCTTTTAAAATACTTAGGGAGCCTTTACTGGTGTTTTGAGGTAATTATTCTAATTTTCTGAGATAATAACTTTTGGGTTTTTCTTGGCTGTAAGCCATAATCATCAAGATTAATCTAAATAAAGTTCATTCTGTTTGTAAGAATTTAAATTTTAATCTATCCCTATCTGTGGGATTTTATTTTTTGTCAAAAATTCACTTCCCTGGTTCTCTGGGGCCAACCCATTTTGCCCGAAGATATCTGTTTTGCTGCAGTAAGTAAGTAATAAAGGGGGTATTTTTTCAAAAGGGGAACAAATGTTAAAAAAAAAAGTGTATAAGTAAATTTGGAAAATTTACACCCTTTTCTTTTTATTAATGAAACCAAGTTTTCCAGAATGTCTGTAAGTCGACACAAGCCCACATCCCACAAATCATGTTGGCTCTGGGTTACAGACATTTCAAATTCTCCACCATGCCATGTGAGGCCAATGAGTGAGAGGCAGGGTCAGGACAAGGCATTTTGGTGCCCTAGGCAAGTACAGCCAATGGCGCCTCCCCCCCCCCCCCACTCCCAAAAAAATTGCACCCTCCCACACTAATTCCTCTAGCCCCTGCACCAGGTCCTCCCCCTCCTGCACCAGTTACACTCTGTCCCCTGCACCAGTTACTCTCTCAACCTCCACCAGTTACACTCTGCCACCTGCACCAGTTACACTCTGTCCCCTGCACCACTCTGTCCCCTGCACCAGTTCCTCTCTGCCCCCTGTACCAGTTACTCTCTGCCCCCTGCACCAGTTACTCTCTATCCCCTGCACCAGTTACTCTCTGCCCCCTGCACCAGTTACTCTCTGTCCCCTGCACCAGTTACTCTCTGTCCCCTGCACCAGTTACACTCTGTCCCCCTGCACCAGTTACTCTCTGTCCCCTGCATCACTCTGTCCCCTGCACCAGTTACTCTCTGTCCCCTGCATCACTCTGTCCCCTGCACCAGTTATACTCTGTCCCTGCACCAGTTACACTCTCTCCCCTGCACCAGTTACACTCTATACACTCCCTCCCCTGCACCAGTTACACACTCTTCCCTGCACCAGTTACACTCTATACACTCCCTCCCCTGCACCAGTTACACTCTCTCCCTCTGCACCAGTTACACTATCTCCCCCTGCACCAGTTACACTTTATCCTCTGCACCAGTTACACTCTCTCCCTCTGCACCAGTTACACTGTCCTCTGCACCAGTTACACTCCCCCCTGCACCAGTTACTCTCTCCCCCTGCACCAGTTACACTCTCTCCCCTGCACCAGTTACACTCTCTCCCCTGCACCAGTTACACTCAGTCCTCTGCACTAGTTACACTCTCTCCCCCTGCACTAGTTACATTCTCATCCTCTGCACCAGTTACACTCTATCCCCTTCACCAGTTACACTCTTTCCCCCTGCACCAGTTACACTCTGTCCTCTGCACCGTTCACACTCTGTCTCCTGCACCAGTTACACTCTTTCCCCCTGCACCAGTTACACTCTGTCCTCTGCACCAGTTAGACTCTGTCTCCTGCACCAGTTACACTCTGTCCCCTGCACCAGTTACACTCTGTCCTCTGCGCCAGTTACACTCTCTCCCCCTGCATCAGTTACACTCTCTCCCCTGTACCAGTTACACTCTCTCCCCCGGTGCCAGTTACATTCTGTCCCCTGCACCAGTTACTTTCTCACCCTGCACCGGTTACACTCTGTCCCCTGCACCAATCCCTCTCCCACTTAGTAACTTCTTACTAGTCAGGAGAGCTGCCCATCTTCTTTCTTCAGCACACATTGCCAAGGATAGGGAGCCGAAGCTCCGCCCACTCTCCCCAGCACACACTACTCTGACAGCTTCCTGTCATGTGACAAGAAGCTGTCAGACGAGCGCAGGGAGGTGAGAGGAGTGTATAACCTCCCCTGCGCACTACACACTGCTGCCCCTGCTCCCTCCCTGTTCCCCGTTGGCGCAGGGGGGAGGAAGCAGAGGGGGGGCACAGGTAAACTGCTGCCGCTCCTGCTCTATGAAGGTGGCAGCAGTGACTGGCCGGCACCTGCTGTGTATGGAGGTGGCTCAGCTCCGGAGCGGCTCCATCCCTGCGCCCTCTAGTGGCAAGCAGAGGTATGGCGCCCTAGGCAATAGCCTACCGCTGCCTACCCATTGTCCCGACACTGGTGAGAGGGTAATTACAACCCAAACATTGAATGATGGATACATTTGAAATGGGTTTCATTTTCAATTATAACAGCCGTGGAAAGTCTGCTTCCCATTTACTAAAGTGACTGGGATATGGCTCTCATTTTAACTGGTCACGAACAGATGTATGTGTACACACAGGTAGAAATAGTTAAGTCCTGGGCCCATTGTAATTCAAGGGTGCCATATCTTTTTCAGCAGCCATAATTCCACGTGATGTTTCTTAAATGTGCATTAATCATAATTTAAAGAATATGAGTAACAAGGAATTAATTTAATACGTGTTTAATAAAAAGTCCGCTATTCTCATCTTTAATTTAATTTTTTATTTAATTTTTGTTATGGGAGAATGCAATCTATTTCAAAGTAATGTTATGCAAATGAAAATGTAAAAGCTAAAATTTAAGCAAGTTCCCACTGTAGCGTGTTGCTCATTTAGAAGGTTGAATTTACAAAGTAAAGAAAAAAATATGCTGGACATCTGCTTTGCAATAAAAATGTTAAGCTGTTATTTAGAAAAAAAATTAAGACACTTCTTGAACAAAAATTACCTGAAAAACAGTATTGACCTAAGGACTGATGTTAATGGAGGAAGCAACGCTGCTGTTAAAATGTAAAACCAGCATTTATTTCCATGAGTTTTTCTAAACTCAAAGCCTACAATTCCTGATAGTGTAAGGGATTATGCACATGACAGGGCAAAGTGGCATACAGAGTCACAATGTCTTTGAGGCAAGTAAAAGACGTTATCTCAACATGCTGCTTCACAGAGCTACAGCAAGCTTCAGACTCACTCTTCCTGGTTAGGTTGTGGGCAGGTCTCCAGTAATAAGTGGCATATCAGCTCTGCTATTCCTAACTGATCCAGTTTACAGTGGCATGACTGCCGGTTGTTTGTTAACTTTAGTGCACAAGGCTACAGAGCTCTAACTGGTTCTAATGAAGTGGAATTCCACTTCTAATGAAGTGGAATCCCTTTAGAATTTCAGCGAAAATTCAATTCTGAACGAAGCCGAAGTTCATGGCGATTTGCGGTAACTAAACTAAAATGGCTGCGAGCACATGGCGTGACATGGGGCAAAGAACTATGGGAGGAAGAAAGGAACACCCTCAATGACATGTGCAGACATCCAGCCAATCAGCAGCCAGACAGGTTCTGTGACATCACAGCCCTATAAATACGGCAGCCATCTTAAATTCTGCCACTTCTCACTTTGTCTCCTATGCAGAAGCATCTGGCTGCAGCAGCACTACATTGCACTCTGTGCAAAATACTTCCGATTTTTTAGCTACTGGGGTGAAAGACCTTCACAAGTATGTGTCATATACACACCTGTTCCTGAACCATCGTTTTTTATTTTGTGATATTGCAATCTGTGCTCAAGAGTCAATTTATCCTCTGTTTGTGGGGTATTCTGAGTCAAATCCAGGTTGTGTATTTCTGCCCCATTTGCACCTGAAATCCATAACGTGGATTCTGTAGGGTATTTTATTTTGTGGCCAAGAGTCCATTTATCCTCTGTTTGTGGGGAATTCTGTGTCAAATCCAGTGTGTATATTTATCATATACAGACATCTTCTTAAAAAAGAGTTTTTTTGTATTGTAAATTTTTGATCAAACAGAGAGGTAGCAGGCCCTTCACATGCGAGTGACAGTGGCACAAATGTTCCTGGAGCAGGCACGGGTCGAAGAACAGTAAGGGGACATCGCAGCAGGGGTGACTCGGCTAGGCCAGAGCTACTGGTGTCATCTAGTGGCTGTGTGTTGACCAGCAACCCAATGGTTCTTGAATGGTTGACTACGTCATCCATTTGCTCACAGATGACATCTGACAACCCCAGCCAAGAGTCGGTGGGTTTGTCAGACATTAACCCTTAGTTTGGCATGGCCCAGAACAGGTTTTTCGCCTCTGCCCATTTGGTTTCCCCCGACAGAGAACTTTCTATGTGGTCTGGGCTCTGCGCCACTATACAGGATGAACTATTTGAGGACAGTCAGCAGCTACTTGGCCGCAAAGAGGTGGGGCAGACATTCACTGCTTCTTACAGTAGGTGGGAAAGTAGTGATGTGGAGAGTGGCATGGGGTGTTATGTTGCGAGCGGTCAGGCTCTGTACACTGGGACCCTTGAGGAGGACAGCAGTGACGGGCAAACAATAATCAATGACGATGTTGCCGATCATACTTGGGAGCCGGGTGAAGTAAGGGCTTCATCATCATCATTGTCAGGAGAAGAGGGCGTCAGCTTGCGCGTCAGGCAGCGGCGCAGCCAGCAAGTCAGTAGTGTGGCCGAGAGTCAGCAGGGTGGAAGCAGTGCAAGGTCGGGAGCAAAAAGGCCAAAGGGTAGACCACCCGATTTACAGGTCCTTTCTGGGCCAGAAAGTAGCGGCACAGGGGCTCACTGAGAAAGCAGCGGTAGCAGTCAGTCAGTACGGAGCGTTGGTGGTATAATCACCTACTCGGCTGTGTGGCAATTTTTTGCCAAGACACCAGAGGAGGCAAACTTAGCTATATGTAGAATCTGTGGGCAGAAAGTGAAGCATGGCCAGGGACCTAACCCTGGTTCCATGGCCCTGCGTCAACATATGCAGCGTCACCATCCAGTGGCCTGGGAGAATGGTGTCTCAGATGTGTTGGTCCATCCTGCCGCAGCAACAGCAGCAGCACATAGTGGCACGCATGTCATTTCAGGCAGTCAAGGCCATACTACCTCTGCCGAAGGGAGCTGTTTGTCTTTCCCATCATCTACCAGTCCAGATGCTTCTGCTCCTCGCCACTCATGGTGCCAGCAGTCGTTCACTGAGGCGATTGCCAAGAGACAACAGTATGCTTCCAACCATCCTAAGGCGCAGAAGCTGACCGTGCTCCTGTTTAGGTCAGGGGTACACTGCATGACAACTTCTGTCTAAATTGAACACTGATTGCCAGCGTGAAGAAAGTACACCAAACACAGAGCTGGTATGACCTCCTCCTCAGTGTGCAGCCAGCGCAGACTGACTCAGCCTTTATTACACATACAATGGATTTACACATTGCTTTCCGGGGCTTGGTTAAGTTCCTTTGTTTCTTGCATCCATCAAGAATGTGGCACTAGTTGATTGGTTCTCCAGATGTGGTCATGGTTTCCACCTAGAACTATGGTGCCTCCTGGTGGGGTGTGGTCCAGGAAACAGGCGCCATTTTGGAGTATCTCTGTTGTTTTCAGCTCAGCTTGTATATGTGTAATAATATTTTGCACCACGAACATCATTAGAAAAGCATTAGACAAAATGCATAGAAAAATATATATATATTTCCCTTCACAATCACCCCTAAAACATTATTACACTCTGACCCTGAGTGTTTCACATTGTTTCATCCCCTAAACTAAAATCACCTGTGCCTGCCAAGACTGGTCGGGAAAAGGGATTAGAGATGGGCGAATCGATTCTAACGAAGTGGAATTCGTTTAGAATTTCAGGAAAACTTCGATTTTGAATGAAGTCGAAGTTTGGGATGCTTCTCGGGAACGAAGCGTGCTTTTGATTGATAAAATGGCTGCGAGCACATGGCGTTACATGGGGCAAAGAACTCTGGGAGGAAGAAGGGCATAGTCTGCATGACACGTGCAGAGATGAAGCCAATCAGAGACCGGCGGGATTCTGTGACGTCACCGCACTATATAAGTCTGAGCGCGACGCTGAGAGCTCATACCGCTCTCACTGCACTGAGTAGGGAAGGTGCTGCCGTGACTGCTTATAATAGCTGATGCTAAATACAGCGATTTTTGGGGGGTGTCACAGCTTGTCTCAGAGACTGCTTCTCTTACGTTCTAATTCTGATTTTGTGGGGTATTGGAACTGAAGTCCAGTGTGTGTCCAATGCAGCTGCATATACATTTTAATGCTATCTGCTCAGTTCTTCAGCACATTGAATATCCAAGGGTTATCTAAGCCTGTTCCTGTTGTATTCATTTAAAGAAACAGCGTTTTTACAATCCAAATACCACTTAATTTTTGGTTGCTCATTTCTTTTGCGCAATTTAGATCCAGGGGTTAATTAAGCGTTGTTCTGCTGTTGTGGTCACTAAAAGAAACGTTCTTTTTCACCGCCAAAGAAGACATTTTGCCTGTAGCATAATTCATAACCGAAGGTTAATTACAAGTTTTTCTGTTGTTGTGTACCGTAAAATACACGCCATTTTACCACGTAAAAAAAGGAATTTTTTGGGTTTGCTATTTCTTTTGCCCTTTTTGATCCAGGATTAATTAAGCTTGTTTGTGTTCTGGTCACTAAAAGAAACGTTCTTTTCACCGCCAAAGAAGCATTTTACCGCTTTAAAATTTTCATATCCAAAGGTAAATTTAAAGCCTATTTGTGCTTTTATATTCTTTAAAAATGCACAGTTTTTTTAAAATGGCACTTTAAAAGAAATTTTTTTCCCTGGCCATTTTGGAGCACAATTTATATCAAAGGGGTCCCCCAAAGCTTGTTATGGGTTCATTTGGAGAAAAATTTCAGGGTGTGTTTTTACTTTATACATATATCTTCATAAAACAGTGTCTGTATTTTTTGAACAAACAGTAGTCAGAAGGAGGTGGCGGGCTCTTCACCTGCGATGGCAGTGGCACAAACTTTCCCGGGGAGCAGGCCATGTCGCGCACAGCAGGGGACGTCACGCAGGGGTCACTCGGTGGGGGATCAACTCCCGCTATATTTTGGGGGTCGGGGCGCCCAGAAACCCAAAAGGGTATTGTTTGGTTGATATTTTCCCACTTCCCCCCAGATGACCTGACAACCCCCACCCAAGAGCGGTGGGAACGTCAGCAAACCCTTATTTGGCCCTGGTCCAGGGTGGGTCAGCGGCCCTCACTGCCCTCAACCCCGTCTCTGTCCCATCGGTTCCTCAGCAGGATCTCTATGTGGTCTGGGTCCCCCATATTAGGTAAATTTAATTATAGGGGGGGGGGGCCCAAAGTCGCCCGCTTCTTGCTAGGCGGAAAAGTATAGTTTTGGAGAGTGTATGGGGGTCTGTTGTGAGGTCAGCCTCGGATACCAAAAACGGTGATGGGACAGCAGTGACTGAAAACCAAATAGATGATGTGTAGCCCACCGCCTTGGGGCCGGGTGAGGCCCAAAGGGGTTCATCATGTCAGGGGAAAGGGGCGTCAGCTTTCGGTCGGCAGCAGCGGCCAGCAAGTGGGTCGTGTGGCCGTGGTCAGCGGATACGCAGTGTGGGTTGGGAGCCAAGTGGCCCCGGGGTAAAAACCGCTTCGAGGTCAAGAAAGTGCAGCACGGGGCTCGCGAGGCAAAAGGGGCGGGAGTGTAACTCAGTGCGGGCGTTGGGGGGGTAAAATCCCATCTCGGCGGTGTGGGAGTTCTTTGCTAAGACACCGGAGGAGCCCAAATGGGTATTGTAGAATCTGTGGGCAGAAGTGAAGCGTGGCCCGGGGGCTAAGTCGGCACCCAAGGGCCCGCGTCAACCAGCAGCGTCACCATCCGGTGGGCCCGGGAGAAACGTGGCTCAGAGTGGGGTCCATTGCCGCGTGCAACGCAGCAGCCAGCGCCAGTGGCATGCTTTCCATTCAGCCCGTCAAAGGCTCCCACCTCTGCAGAAGGGAGTGTTTCTTTTTACATTTATCTCCCCGGGCCAGATGTCTGCTCCTTTTATCTGGCGCCAGCGTCGTTCGCGAGGCGATTTCAAAAAGGACAACAGTATGCGTCCAACACATCATAAGGTGCTTCAGCATGATACGTGTCCTGTCCAAGTGTTGGACACCTTTCCAAATGGTTGGACACAAGTTGTGTTGGAACCTTTCCAAATGGTGGAGATCTGCAACGTTCAGAGAAACTAATGGCTTGTGCGAGCGATGATGTGAGAGTTCCAAGCCGTATATTTATTTTCCCCAATAAGGCACAAGTACCAGCACTTCAGAAATATGTAGAACAGAAGTGGGTCAGTCTTGAGCCTTATCGGTTTGTTTCCTATGGTGCACGCAGCAAGCGGACGTTCTGGAGCTGTAACTACCGGGTCAGGGCCCTGTAAATGTACCTTTACCGCCCACACTGGGTGATTGTGCTTTCCAGCACCAGGCTCACACAACAACTTGGACAGGAGACGCCGCTTTCACTCCTCCACGGTTGTTCAACACTGGCTGCACTCCTGACGCCAATGTCCTTACGGCCCTCCTCCTCTTCCACCACACACCATTCAGCCTCCACTCAAGTACTGACTCCATCATACACATGTGTGGGCACAGCAGGTTGTCTGCAGTTCTACACAATGGCTTGCCTCCGGCGAATGAAGTCCTCAGGGGAGGAACTGCTCCGCGTCATGCAGTGCAAGAAATCGATGTGTGGCATTTCTTCCTGCCAACTGCAATTCGGAACCATGGTGACGGGACAATGGGTGGAGCATGGTGTCAGAGCTTCACCCGTAGGGGGATGGGTCACATGTGCCACTGCATGGCGCAGTGTTCATCCTGGTTGTGAAAAAGGTTCCTGAAGTCTTCCTACGTATCTCAGAACATCTCTGAAATTATGGCCAGGAAATGTGCATGCAACTTTATCCATTCGTACAAAGCCAGGAACACCTCTCGAAGTTGCAGCGGCAGAAACGGCATCCCAAACTACACTCTGATATTGATAAGCGATTGTTTCCAACCCGCTGAATTCAGCCTGCACATGTGGGACCGACCTGTATGAACAGTGAAACGGCCAATAATAACCGATTTTTTGCAAGATACCAGGAGACAGAAAGTACTCCCCTGTGTAACTTTGATGTCAGCAGTGGCTGACATGCGTTGACACCTTTTTGGCCGTTGTTGAGCCCCATTCGAGGGAGCGACGTTATTTGTCCAGTTCGCCAGGAACTACGGGATTGAATAACATCATTCCACTGCTTCATGTCCTGGAACAGATTGCTGAAAATCTGTTGGGACAGGGGGATGGAGACGTGGCGATCTACAATCTCGTGGCACATGGTCCTAGGTGCGGGACTGAATTGAAGGAGTGAGGACATTGGAGCAGAAGCTTTGTCTGGGGATGAAATGACGTGGATTTTCTTACCCAGGTGACAAGAGAGGAGGAGCATAGGAGCAGCATGGAGGAGGTGGATGGAGCATGATGGAAGACGAGGCAGATGACCCCTCATGGGGGGGGGGCCCCCCCCCCCAAAAACCGTGGCAGGTATAAATGTGGAAAATGGAGGCAGGGAGCCCTACGGAGTCATTTGTGCATTTGGCCCACTGCTTGCTTATTTGCGTGGCTTGTGACAGCCGATATAGTCCAGCATCCGGCAGAGGGATGACCTTATGGCTTCCGACACTATTTGGACAACTCAGCTAACGGTCCAAAAATGGAGCCTTTTTCCAGCTATTGAGAGGCAAGACAAACTCAAAAATTTTTACTATAGGGAAATTCCTCCGTTAAATCAGTTGGCTGTGCCTATGTGCGGCCATCCGTCCCTCCTCTGGACAGGTATGACCGGGGGGTTCCTCAGCGACTCACAGTAATACTGCCCGCCATGGCGGACTGCTATGATGGGGGAAGGTGGGGGGGTAGGAGCAGTTACCAGAATACCATCAGTAGTAACATAAGTCTGGAGTCATGGCATGAGCAGCTTCCTTCACACGCTACGTGAGGAGGGCAGTCGCCTCAAGTCAGCAGGGGACTGGAAACTAGACCACTGAACCCATAAGGTGGTGGACATACTTGTACACGCAATATGACCACCCCAGTTAGAAGTCCCCGCTGGGAATTCTGCGGCCCCCTCCCCCGGGCAGCCAAACTGGATGTGTGGCTGCATACTTGCGAGTTTGCTGTGGAGGTAAGCGGTCCTACACGGCAGTTAGTCGTGGACCACCAGAGATGGCGGGGTCGTGTGGCGGGCGGACATCGTTACCCCAATGGAGAACACCCGCTTGTCCAACGGAAAATGTGCAACGGACTGACTTTGTCAAGGATGGAATCAGGCATTGCTCGGCCAGGATTTCCACACAACACCAATGCCTCAGGCGTCAGATTACATCAGCCATGACGCCTCAAACCAAACTTTGAGAAAACTGAGTCTGGGTTCTCATAAACCTACCTGAATAGATCTATTTGATGCCGCACACGCCTGATGCCACTCATCTGCATGACATGTTTTCTCATGTGCCTCACCACTTCTTTCACCTCGGGATGGTATTGACACACCCCCACATCCACACTACTTTACTTTGTTGTGTCACTCTATGACTCCTCACTGATGCTAGCTGTTGCGGGGTGCCATTAGACTCCACACTCGTGTCATTGTCCCACTTCTCTGACCTCTGCTGTTGCTGCCGTCACCTCCACTCTCTGTCATTGTGCACTCTGTGGCCTACTACTGTTTTGCCACCTCCAGAATTTCATTGTGCCACTGCTGACCTACTTGCGCTGCTGTGGCTGATGCTGAGAGCTCCACACTCTGTCTTTGTGCCACTGTTCTGACTCATGTGCTGCTGCCGTCACCTCCACATCTCATGTAATTTGTGCACACCTTGTGGCCTACTACTGCTTTTGCCACCTACTGAATGTCTCATTGTGCACGTCTGACCTCCATGCTGCGTGATGTGGATGCTGCCTTAAACTACACACTGTGTTCATTGTGCACTCTCTGATCTCATTGTGCTGACTGCTAGTGACCTCCACTTCTCTGTCATTGTGCCAGCTCGGTGGCCTACTACTGTGTTTTCTACCTCCAGACTGTCATTGTCGCCACATGCCTGTCCTCTTTGCTGCTGTGTCCTGCTGCCATGACCTCCCACACTCTGTAATGGAGCCTCTTGTCTGACTCAGGCTGATGGCTGTGGTGTTGCCGTTGACCTACACCTGTGTCATTGTTGCCACTCATCTGACTTCATGCTGCTGGGCCGTCACCTCCATCTATTTCATTTTGCCACTCTGTGGGACCTATACTGGTTTTACCACCTCAGTATATCAATTGTGCCACTGTCTGACCTCATGCTGCGGCTGTGGACTGCTGCTTAACCTACACACTGTGTTAATTGTGTCACTCTGTGGCATACTCCTGTTTTTGCCCACTACAGAATGCCATTGTTGCCACTCTCTCGGGACCCTCATGTTGCTGTGGGATGATGCCATCATCTCACAACTCTGTCACTGATTGTTTACATCTGAGCCTCAGCATTGTTTTTTTCCAGCTTTCTGCTGACCATGTCTTCTATCAGGCTACATTTGCGCTTGAGTTTTTTGGTCAAGTTTTGCCTCCTTAAGTGCCCAGGAAATTTTATAGTGAAGTGATTCTACGCAGAGGCGCAGTCATATGCGTGTCATACTAAAAAACAACATTGTATGAAGGACCAACCACTCTCCCTGTGCATATTTCAGCAAGATCACGACGTTAGTACAGCTCCATGTATGGCTCTGTTGCAGCTGGTATATAGCTGTTTTTTAACTCGCGATTCGTCCCAAAGTAATTCGGAACCCCCCATGTGTGTGTGTGTGTGTGAATGGTGATGATAGATTTGGCTAAGGGATATAATTTGGCGAAGCTACTATGAACGAATTTTTGAGAACTTGACCCATCATTTAGTTACAACCAGTGGTTTCTAGTGTTTACAAAAGACACAGAGATGATTCACTGACTTTATCTTCTCCAAGTACCTTGTCCAGCTCCATTCATGTTCCTGTCATCAGACTAAAAAGTGAGACAACACATAGCGAGGGCAGATCAGCTCCTGTCAGCTGTCGGGTCGTGTCTATGTAAACTTTTAAGTAACTTAGGGCATGTAAGAGGCAGTAGCTATCAGAGGCTTCACTCTTTTGTAGTCACAGTATTAGAAAAGTGATTAAGAATACCCATTTTGGCGGCTCCACGTCAAACATTACTTCATTGGCAAAAATCCCCCTTTAAATGTAAGGTGAATCATGATAGTAAAACACATCTATCTGCCATGAAAGGTCTGTACAAAATTCTCCTACTACAGTGAAGCAACTGAATACCTATTGTTACATTTTAAAGAAGAGGACTCGAGGTTGTAAGTATATGTATACTCCTAACAAACATTAAATTTCTGGCCATTTCCCAGCGATTGTGGTTATACTAGCATTGTATTTAATTAAAATTTGGAGAAGTCATTATTTTTGACATTCGCCTCCCTGCAGCTAATAACCTCCCACTTATATTGCACCTCGAATGTGACTTGATCAGGAAAACTTTCTTTATGTAATCCTTACAGAATCATGTGGATCATTACTATTTAGGGACAAATATTTCAAAAAGAACAACGCTAAATGCAGAGAAACATGCAACTGCATTTTATTTAACATTGAAACTCTAAACTACAATACAAAGAGTACCCTAAAAATCAAAACCATTAACTGGTACTCTGGTGCCTGTAGTGTTGTCTATATCATTTGATAGATGAATTCATATATCACTGCTTTACAGATGCAAATCACAAATGCAAGCATTCATTTGAAAATATAGCATATGTATCTTCATCATAAGCCTCCTGTGCTGGGGCAATTTTAAAGTGTGCATCAGTTTTTACACAAAAAGCTCCAGCTCGGATTGTTTATTCAAGTGGACATACTGTGTCAAGTTTTATTGCTTAAGAGCTTACTGTGTCATAGTGAGTGAATATGAGGGCTCTGAAAAAGTTTATTTTTCCTAAATGCCTCTGCTTTATCCGCTAGACATAAGCACCTCACCCCCATCAACCTCTACAAAAGTTATAAAAAAATGTAAAATCTATACTCAAAAGGTTTTTTGCTGGATTTTAAAATTATTAGTTGCTTCTTCTCAAGCTTTGTGTATAAAAACTTCCTCATCCATTCTGATAGATGATGTGTGTAGAAGAAGGTTGTAAAAGTCAGAAATATTTTGGTCAGAGTTCTCAGTAGTGTACATCAGTTTTTAGCAGAGGGAAGAAGAATGTGAAGAGGCTATACAGAATAGGAGTATTTGGATAAAAAATCATAAACCTTCAGACATAATGATCCTTCTATAATTTCCATCATGACATTTTTTTGCCCCCAAAAACTTTTTGATTCGACAATGTAATTTTGTGTGTTTGGGAATAACTTTAAGATATCACATAACAACCATAAGTCTATATAATAATATTATAGTATTTACTATTAAATATAATAATGGTCTTTGCAATTTAACAACTAGAACGAGATGTGTCTGACCCAAAACTGACCCTTCCCTTAACTTATAGTTCTAGTATATAAGACTTATTGTTTTCTGATTTAAGAATACTATAGATGCAGAATTGAGATACAAAATCAGATGTGTGAATTTAGAATAAAACCCATGTAAATTGTACTTTTATGTTAATTGCAATGAGATATTACCTATTATTCAAATCATCCGAATTAAAATAAAAAAATTCAGATTCCCCTACATAATTAATCGTAAACTCCCAGTGCCCTACTAAAATAAGGAAATTCTTATGTTCCCATTCCTCACTCCTCCATTTCCAGAGCTGGGGACTTCGCCAGTATTTCTATTTACCTTGTTCTTCTTCCGAATTGGGAATCACAGCTGTAACTGCTGATCGGCTGTAGGAGTCATGTGGTACTCACTGACATCATCATTCAAAAGTGAAACAGCTCTGGAGTGTGATATAAGTAGTGCATGGACTGCTGCAGCAATGTCACCATCAGAAGAAGAAGATAGTAAACAGTGATAACACCAAAGACACCTCCTGTGCGAAACAGAAGAGTGGAGGATGGGATTAATATAGTTTGTGTTTTTTTAATAGGCACACAGGAGCTTTCTATTATTTTTTTTCAGGAACTGCCAAAGCACCTTTTTTAAGTCTAGGGAGAGGGAGTCATAAACTCTTCTGACTCATACTGACAACTGCTATTTGTATATTTCCTCATTCTTGTTCATTGTTTTCTTAATGAAATATGAATTTATTCTTAAAAGTTTCATGCAAAGAAAATAGAAACTCAAGAATAACAATAATAAAAAAACTGAAAGCAGTCCAACACTGTAGCTAAATATTAGTACCAGTGTGAACATTCAGAAACAGGAATCTTGATCTAAATTGATGTTTATAGATATTGATTTAACTTTTCAAGTTTAAATTCACTGTAGTCTTGTTTTTTAGGACTTTTTATAGACCCTTTCTAATTTTTTGTGTGTAATCCATTAATGGAAAATTTATCTCCTGTATAAAGTAATAGACCATAATCTTTTATGAGATATCTTATAAAGATCCTTTGGTAACAAGGCATTCCCATGTACAGAAGCAGCAACTTTTAACTTGTTACAACTTAAAACATTGTGTTAATTTTTATCACAGAATTTTCATACCAAATCTTTTCTATGTCTTTAGTTTTGTCCTGAAAACTGAAATTATCCTCCTGCAGTAAGTAATGTCAGACAAAATTATCTTGTGCTTACATTTGTATTTATGGTTTTATTAGTTTTCTCATTAAGATTATATTGTGTCTGTATTTTTACGCGTTTCGGATCAGTAGATGGATGTTTTTTTTTTTTTTTTTTTTTATCTTGTTCTCATGATTTAATGGGTTGATGTATGTATTTAAAAAAGAAAAAACTTTTTGCAAAAGGAAATGGTAAATAATGAAACAAAATTATATGTTGTCTCCACAGCATTGTGAAATACGTATTTATGGTATGTATAACGTACTGAAATACGTCAACCAAATACGTATTGTAACAATGTTCTTTCTGTTTAATTGATTTCAAATTAAAATAATATTTAGACGATACATATATTTCATAATTTATTGTGTTGCGTTTTTTATTTTTGGATATGTACATAGAAGTACAAAGAAGGGAAATGTCACTTTGTGATCAGTTTTTACCCATTACAGAGCCCATATAGCAACAATAGCATAAGATTTAGCAGTCAGAAAAGTATCCATTTTCATACCACTCTGGCGGGTATTGTTTGCACTATACCTTAAAAGAAAGTAAACATCTACAATGAGTCACTGAAATAATTGAAAAATGACAAAAGTTTTAATAAAATATAATTGTAGAAATCAACAAATAAGATTCAGACATCGGCTGTTTATTTTTATATGAACGAAAAGTTTCTAAAAAAACACTAATGAAACTGACTGGACTCTAAAGAATTGTTACAGTCATAACTTAATATTTTGTTTGCAATTATTGTTGAGAATGACAATTGCAAGCAATTTCCTCTTATCCTCAATGGAGACTTCTGGCACCTGTTCAAAAGTAGTGACCAACTCCTGGAAGGTGCCTTTTTCCAGTTGCAAGTTTCTGATCCTTTATAGATGTTTCAATGGGATTTTAGATCAGGATGCTCATAGAAGTCACATCCAGAATAGTCCAATGCTTTGCTCTAAGCTATTTATTAGAGAAGTTTTTATTGTGTGTTCTGGGTCATTATTTCATGCTGGATGACCTTGACATGCACTAAAACCTAGTTTTCTGATAATGCTTTTCATAGTTTTGAGATCTTCATTTACCCCTGCACAGATCAGACAACAATGTGCCCAATATACAAAAAAGCAAGCCCATAAACGCATAGCAATCCGTCCTCCATTGTTATAAAGCAGGGTTACAATATTATTTTCTAATGAATGTAACATAAAGTGACCTATTTTTGTGTCTGTGAACATAGTTAGTGATGTGAATGCTCAAACCATAAACGGATGGAGACTTGGAGCAATATGTATGCAGGAGATGTATTGAAGTGAATAGTCCTGTCTCATTTCAGTGTATATTTGTGCACTGATGTATGAAAGTGTTTTTTGTGCGTTCATAATGGTGCGTAAAAGTCGAAGCGCCCTCGTCTATGTGTTTACGTGCATTACGTGAAACTTAGGCGCACTAAGTAATGGTCTAAACAGTGTTTAATAAGTTATTGGGACAAGGTTGGAAAATAAGAGAAAAAATCATTAGGAATAGCATGTCTCAGTGATTAGAAAACTATTTTAGTGGTCCTGCTTGGAGGACACATGTCATTAAGATACCTGTGCTGTGCTGGCTCTTGCCAGTATGTAGAATAATGACTGAGGCAGCAGCAATGTAAATTTCAATTTAATGTAGTAAAAATGATAAATATAAAAAGCTGAACAACTTAATCAGTGGTTATTTAAAGCCTCCTCGGAACATTGAGGGAGGTGGGTGCTATGACATCATAGAGGAGGGTTCTTGTTTTTTTAAACACAGAAAAACAACGCATCTTTTCAGGGGCTCCAAGGCTCAACTTCTGCCTGTTAAGCTGAGGGATTCCCCTTCTTGGCAAAATCCCCTTTAATGTTAAAAATTACGTTTAAAGGATTCTATGGAATTTTTAATAAATTTATAGGAGATATTTCTATATTTTGGGGATTATTGTATATTTTTATACTTTATTTTAATATGATCACATTTTTCATAATTTTATATAATTTAATATTTTATACAGTTTGATAATATAATAAATTACTTTTTATTAATGTAATGGTAGTTTAGTGGAAGAAATATTGGACATTTTTGACAAATACTAGTTTTCATTCGGATCCTCATGGCTCAGGCAGGACAACATTGTAAGTAGGTGTCTGCATGTCGGAGCAGTATTAGCGCCTAGTTTTGCGAACTACCACTTCATATACTGTATGTGTCTAATATTACGAGTTGTGTGTGCATGAAACACTCTATAACGCCCCAGGAACACCCTTCATGTTTAGGCACATTTGAAAGTGTCGGAGTCTTATGAACAATGCGCTACACTACATTAGGTGCATTAGGACATCGTTAGCGCCTGCTCAGTTAAGTGTACTTGTACGCCTCAGAAAAAGGGTGATAAAAACCCTTTTCTTACTTGCACGGAACCTCTTGGATTAGTTTTTGTGCGTTTAGTCCAATGGGATATTTTCTAAAGGACTAGTGTTGAGCGATTATTTATCGGAACAAAGTTGAAACGGCAAGGTTTTTATTGGTGATCAAAATTTCCAGATCATGCGTATAAATAAGTGAAGTTAAAATCTGTGATCATCTTATTAAGATCCGCGCCCTTTTTCGGCGCTTCCTGTAATTTTGGCGATCAGGCAAATCAGATACAGAAACTAGAGCAGGGTGAGATGTGTGTGCGACGTCATGACTGGGATGTGTATGGTGCGCATTGGCTGGGAAAATATCCATGACCTCGTTTTACATAGAACAGCATTTGCTGTTTCAGCCTCAGTGTCTGTAAGCGTGGCATAGGGATAGGACACTGTGCTCTGTCTGTGGCCCAAAACAGACCTCAGCGAAATTAGTCTATTTCTGCACAGAGAATCCTCAATACTATTAGCTGTGATCTTCCAATTTAGTTAGATTAGTGCATTGAAAGTTTTTTATGTAGTTAGCTAAAGGAATTTTTAAAGCAGCATCTACGCTGTAAAATTCACGGCCGGTGGGAGTGGGGGGGGGGGGGGGCCCGCGGGCGAACCCCAGACAAGCTTATCTAAAAAAAGAACACGGATAAAGTTCACCAAGGGCAAGGGGTAGACAATTTTAGTGGAATACTTTATTATTAACAGTTTGCTATTGAAAAATTTCCTGGTTTTTGGGCAGCCTGAACCCATATTGGATTCACATATTTTTAGTAAACGCCGGTTTTCTTTGTTAGCTGCCAAAAACTCCACTTTTTATTATCAAATACTTTTTAGATAGGGGTTTCTTTTCAAAATTTTTCCCATTACATCCCCCGTGACCCGTTGATATATCCACCCTTTCAGTTAAATTTTCAAACCCGGCCCAAACTTGTTAGCAGCACAGGGTTTTTTTTTGCCAAAAAATACCGTGTATCGTACAAAACCCCCCACCCGTTACGTGTTTTTTTGACTTCTGCCCCACCCGCATTTTTTAAATTTACCCCAGCATTACGTAAATCTTAAAACAGCAATTCTTTTATTCACCCCAGGTGAATTTTAAAGGGGGCAAAAAATTTCCGTTTAAATTTTAAAAAAAAACATAACAGTTTGTTTTTTTTTTATTTTTTTCCCACCCAGCATTGTTCAAATTTACGCAGCATCTACGTAAAATTTAAAACAGCAATTTTTAAAATTCCACCACGGTTTAATTTAAAGGGGGCCAAAAAAATATTTTTGTTTAATTATAAACCAAAAATAAAAAGTTACGGGGTTTTTTTTGACTTTTTCCCCACCCAGCAATTTTTGTAATTTATGCAGGGAAACTACGTAAATCTTATAAAACAAGCAATTTTTATATTTCAAACCCCCGGTGAATTGGGAAAGGGGGCAAAAAAAAAAAGTTTTTTTATATCAAAACCCTAACAGTTACGTGTTTTTTTGACTTTTGCACCCCCAGGGAAATTTTTCAATTTACCCCAGAAACTACGTAAATCTTAAAAACAGCCAAATTTTAAATTTACCCCAGGGGAAAAGAAAGGGCCAAAAAAATATCGTTTTTTTAAACCAAAAAACCCCAAAAAAAAAACAGTTTTCGTGGTTTTTTTACTTTTGCGCACCCAGCATTGTTTTATTTTACGCAGCATCTTCGTAAATCTTTAAAACAGCCCAAAACCCATATTCACCAGAGGTGAATTGAAAAGGGGCAAAAAATATCGTTTATTTTCCAAAACATAAATTTACGTGTTTTTTTACTTTTCAAAACCCAATTGTTCAAATTTACGCAAACATCTAGTAATCTTAAAAAAATAGAAAAGGAAACCAAAAAAAAGAAGACAGGCGACAATAGTGAAAAATTCGTTCCCTTCAAACGGAAACAGGCAAATAGGGGAAATTAAATTTTCCCCGATAAGGTTGTGCAACAACTAGGGGCACAAAACCCAACTTTGCAAAAGGGAAATGGTAGGAGTAAAACCCCCCTCGTTGTCCCGCCAAAAAAAGGGAGCCCTCGATCCAAACAACCCCCAACAAATCAAAACCCAGGTACAAGGGAAAAAGGGGGAAAAAACAAAAGGGAGAAAACGGGCCCCCGGTGGGCCCGTTAAATGTAATTAGGAATTCCCCGGAGATATACATTAAATTTTCCAAAAGACTTTTTATTGAAGTGAGGGTAAACCCCCTAATTTCCCCTTTTTAAAAAAACGGGGAAAAACCCCAAAACAAAAACATACAAAATAAACTCAAGGTTTTAAGAACATAAAGGGTTTTTGTAAGAAACAACGTTAAATCCAAAAGAAAAAGTTTTTAGTATGAGAGTAAAATTTTCAATCGTAAAAAAACAAAATACAAAGGGACAAGGGGGAGAATGCCAAAAAATTTTT